>OY755183.1:1420702-1462862 GCA_963576735.1 Bedellia somnulentella
AATGGGCTAAAACATTTCTTCCAGACAACCTTTATTGATTGTTAACTTATTGTATGCTAAGCTAGCTTACACGTTTCAGCTTGCCTTGTATACTTAATTACTCTGAGGCCTTTGCACCATCTGAACAAATCTCTCTTACTTCTCCAGTCTCCAGCTTTTATAAGCCTTAAATGTAGTGTCAAACATAATTTAGAATAGAATAGAATAACTCCTTATTGCACATCAAACACAAATTTACAAAAATAATAATATGATCAAACAGTTTACAGTGATGTACAATTGGCGGTCTTATCGCTAAAAGCGATCTCTTCAGACAACCTTTGGAAGGTTGAGATCGATAAATTAATTATTTGGGTAGATGCACAAAAGAAGGCAAAAAAAACATAATAATCTATTAAGCTTACTTAAAACTAACTTATTAAATTTAAATAACAATAAAAATATTAATCATACAAAATAATATAGATATATAACGAATATGAACACATACATATATAACTACATACTTAACATAATTATTTATAGATTAAATGCTGTTCTTGAATGCTGAGAATGTCCTACAAGATTGGTTGTTATTAAAAATAATATGAGTTTTTAATATAGCACTTATGGATAATTGATTATCTAGTTCTAGCCGAGTAGTGTCGGCTTTGAATAACACTACCTCATTTCTACCCGTGGGTGATCGTATGAGGCGACTAAGGGTATATGGGTTTTTTAAGTGGTTTTTTGGCGATGTATTTGGAAACCCGTCACCAAAAACATTTATTATTACCATCTTTTCCCCAATCAACTTCCAAAAGTGGCTGAGGAATTTCTCATTCCAAAGCTCTGGCTACCCCCTTGAGGGATTTATAGCCGTGAGTATATGTATGTATGTATGTTAGTTCTATTTTATCTGAATACTCCACACAAAATTTTCGATAGTTTGAAATCTATAAAGAGCGACAAATTTTTCCATTAGACTTTTAAATTTATCAGACTTACTGATCTAAATACACACGTAAAATAACACAAGAGTACAGTTTGACCGTTGTAAGGCCAAATAAATATTTA
The DNA here is from genome assembly GCA_963576735.1 of Bedellia somnulentella. Taxonomy (NCBI): domain Eukaryota; kingdom Metazoa; phylum Arthropoda; class Insecta; order Lepidoptera; family Bedelliidae; genus Bedellia; species Bedellia somnulentella. Next base: position 1,421,759 of record OY755183.1, read on the forward strand.
ATTACAAAATAAGAAAAGCTGTATCGCTAATCCATATTTGCCAGGGAGCAAAGGTATCAGAGCTTTTAAGTGATTGTTGAGCGGTGTGGTTAAAAACCTTTCACCAAAACTTCTTTCTTTTACCACCTTTTTGGGAATAACAGCTGTCCTAATATTTTTATCAAAAGTTGTTCGGACCAAAGTGTAAAATATTTTGGCTGCAACACAAGTCACGTTCAGCTCCCTGAAAGGAAATTAAAAAAAGGAGAACGATATTAATGGCAAGAACTTTTGAGACGAAAATTCAGTTTATATTTATTATGCATTAAGCAGAGTTAAAACCTATTTATGAATAAGTCAAAGAAATGTCATCTTAGTTAATTGGGTGAAAGAGATATATTGGGCCAAAGTTGATATTAATGTTAATTTATTTATTCAATAGACTTGCAGCTAAATAACAACAACATAAGGAACAATATGCTTGACTTACATCTATCTTAGTGCCTATTCTAAACTAAAATATAATAATATATATTAACAACATACATACATACATATACTCACGGCTATAAATCCCTAAAAAGGGGTAGCCAGAGATAAGGAAATCAGAAATTCCTCGGCTACTTTTGGAAGTTGCGTGGGGAAAAGATGGTGAAATAAGGTTGTTGGTGATGGGTCTCCAACAGCATCGCCCGAAAATCCCTTAAAAGCCCCAATACCGTTAGGTCACCTCTTACGTACACCCACCGAAGAAATGGAGTAGTGCTATTTGCATGGCAAACTTAAAATAATTTCTTCTCATTAACAGACCCACCTTATTTTCCGGAAACAAAAGGAAGTAGATTAAATTTGCAACACGCGTTGGGCGAAGGACATTCAAGTACTAAATTAATGTAAATCGTTGGTTGCCTTCGAACTCCTTAGCAAGAGAATTAAAAATTAGTATTATTGGGTTGCATCTTTATATTCTTAGCTCAGAAAATCACCACCTGCCCAATCCCTTCCAGTGGAAATCTATTGAGGCGATTCTCGGAACTAAGACAATTGTTATAATATAAATAACTGACCACCAATCACAAACATTGCAATCCTTTAGTTTAAACCAATACAGCTCGTATTAGAAACATACATACATACATATACTCACGGCTATAAATCCCTTAACGGGGTAGCCAGAGCTTTGGAATGAGAAACTCCTCAGCCACTTTTGGAAGTTGATTGGGGAAAAGATGGTATAATAAATGTTTTTGGTGACGGGTCTCCACCCATATTGCCCAAAAGTTACTTAAAAAGCCTCTATACCCTTAGTCGCCTCTTACGATCACCGACGGGTAGAAATGGGGTAGTGTTATTCTAAGCCGACACTACACGGCAATATATCATATTAGAAAGTTACTCAAAAATCTTCTTTAATTTAACAAATCCTTCAATAAGCATTATTCCCCTGAAATCCTATTAAAAACTGAACATGAATACAGCTGTTTTACAAATGGCACTAATGGTGTGTTAGAAGTTTTCTTATTACAACGAGCTAGTTTTAAAAGCAAAGTACGTCCAACAAGCTTCGTGCAAGTTCAATCTTAACTCCCTACTAACCTGACAGTAAACAACAAATAGCTGGAAATTTAATGTTTTTTGACATGAATTCCTCATGTGGGGATTATTACTCATAAATAAAAGATGTTATTAAAGGAAAGAAAAATTTCGACACTGGCGGGGTTCGAACCCGCGACCTTCGGGTATACGCCCCCGTCGCTCTGCCAACTGAGCTACAGTGTCAGTTGGCATCCAGCGCGAAATTTCTCTATCCTTTGTTTCTTTCTTACACGTTCAAGTAGTGTTTGCGTTTTCCTACCTCCGAATTTTAACTAATTCGGACGGCCACTTGTGGATAGAGAAATTTCGCGCTGGATGCCAACTGACACTGTAGCTCAGTTGGCAGAGCGACGGGGGCGTATACCCAAAGGTCGCGGGTTCGAACCCCGCCAGTGTCGAAATTTTTCTTTCCTTTAATAACATCTTTTATTTATGAGAAATAGCTGGAAAGTTTAACACTATTTAAAGAGCTTTCGACTAAATGCTTTTGAAAGTAGACTAATGGATGTAATTAATCTTATAATTAAATTAAGTATGATAAATATAATTTGCCGTGTAGTGTCGGCTTAGAATAGCACTACCCCGTTTCTACCGATGGGTGTACGTAAGAGGCGACTAACGGTATTGGGGCTTTTAAGGGATTTTTGGGCGATGCGGCTGGAGACCCATCACCAACAACCTTTACTTTACCATCCTTTCCCCACTTAATTTTCCAAATGTGGCTGAGGAATTTCTAATTCCTTAGCTCTGGCTACCCCTTCTAGGGATTTATAGCCGTGAGTATATGTATGTATGTATGTATGATAAATAAAAATAAGAAACATGCTTAAGGATTTTGTTAACACAGAGATTCTTTCGATGCAGTGTGTTACCTAGGATATCTCATAGCATCCCAAAGATTATATGTTTTACGAAGCGACTTAGGGGATTGAGGATTTGTCAGGTGAATTAAGTGCGTGCCTAGATACTAACCATGAATTATCTTTAATTTTTCTATAAATACATACATACATATACTCACGGCTGTAAATCCCTAGAAGGGGTAGCCAGAGTAAAGGAATTAGAAATTCCTCAGCCACTTTTGGAGATGTGAGTGGGGAAAAGATGGTAAAAGTAAAGGTTGTTGGTGATGGGTCTCCAACCGCATCGCACAAAAATCCCTTAAAAGCCCCAATACCGTTAGTCGCCTCTTACGAACACCCACCGAAAGAAATGGGGTAGTGCTATTGTAAGCCGACACTACACAGCAAGATTTATTTCTTTTCTATATTTATTATTTTACATATGCCTCGTAATACCGGCTTAGAATGCCATTACCCCTTTCTAACCACGGGTGTCAAATAACCAACTAATGGTATTGCCTTTTAAAATGGTTTTCGGACGATGCGGTTGGAGACCAAAGATACCTTATTTCTACCATCTTGTAACCTATCAACTTTCAAATGAATCTGAGAAGTTTCTGACACTTAAGCTCTGGCTTCCCCTATTTGGGGTTTATGGCCGTGAGTAATATAGTAAACATACATACATTATGTATGTATGTTTACTATATTGCCGTGAAGTGTCGGTTTAGAATAAGACTACCCCATTTCTACCCGTGGGTGATTGTAAGAGGCGACTAAGGGTATAGAGGCTTTTTAAGTGATTTTTGGGCGATGTGGTTGGAGACCCGTTACCAAAAACATTTATTATTACCGTCTTTTCCCCAATCAACTTCTAAAAGTGGCTGAAGAATTTCTTATTCCAAAGCTCTGGCTACCCCGTTAAGGGATATAAATCCATAAATATAAAAGCCGTGAGTATATGTATGTATGTATATGTGTGTACTATATTTCCCGAGTTACTTTTATTTTTTAATTTCTACTGGGATAGGCAGAATCTACCGAATGTCACTTTACGTAATCGATGAAAATAATTTACATGATATCTGACTGAATTCCCATTTAAATTACCTACACCATCAAAAAATTTTATCATAATTAAGTTAAATAAATATTTTCGCATCTATTTTATGATATGTCAAACAAACAGTGAGTTTCGCTTGTAAGTTATTTATTTATTAAGTTATAATGTTTCTTCAAAGTGTTGACGAAACAAGAATAATTTAATTACTCTTAGTAAGTGAGAAAAACAATTACTACTGTATTATATTGTATGCACTATTCTTATTGATACAAATACTTTGACTCAAGATATGATACTCGAACAAGATTATTCATTTTCGTGATTGTTTTATTCTTTATTATGATTTTCAATCCACACATAATTCTTGGTGGAAATCCAAACCTGCCCGGCTAGTACGAGCGGTGTTTAAACTAGTTATCGCGTGGGATAAAGCAGCCATCTCTTACGCACTTACGTAGTATCGTATACTGCCATCTCATTCTAACCGTTATCGTGTCGATAAAATAGCGCTCGTGTTTGCCCTTCAGGGAATAATTTTCCCCCTCCCATTCGTAACGCAGGAAGTAAGTACACTTTAAACGTAAGTTAAAAAGTTATTTACTAAACATGCAAAAATATCCTTACATACATACATACATATACTCACGCAATTAGTTCCCATTGGGGTAAGCAAAGACTATTGATCGCCACTTTGTACGAAAAGTATCCTTCTTGCTCCTAAATTTTTCCGGCACTGTGACTCACCTGACTGGCACTGACTTGACTGATTTTAATACGTAATAATTTTTGTTATTTATTTATATGAAATTATATGATATAAATTTATTATTATATTTTATGTTATTTACTTTTTATAAATTATGCTATATATATATATAAGAATTGTTATGTGTTTTTATCGATATATATGCATATAAAATGGAAGCTTTTATTATAATAATATATGAGATAACGTTGTTTTATTGTTACTGTGTATACTTTATATTAATTTAGCGCTTCTTTTTTTAGTATGTAAAGGAATGTTGAGATGGTTTGGGCACAAAGAGAGGATGGATGATAGAAAATTGGTAAAAGGGATCTATAGAGCTTGTGTGGATGGTAATTTTAGTAGAGGACGACCACAGAGAACACACTTGGACCAAATTGAGAGTGTGCTTAAAAAGGCTGGCGTCCGAAGTATGAAGAATAAAAGAGCATGTATGAAAAGATTGATGGATGTAAACGAAGCTAGAGAGGTTTGTCAGGATCGTACGAAGTATCGATCAATAGTCTCTGCCAACCCCAATGGGAACTAATGGCGTGAGTATATGTATGTATGTATGTTTTTTTTAGTATGTGACATGGTTTATTATCCGATCTGGCATTGGCTGAAAATCAGCGTCACAGTTGTTGAATGCTCAACATCAGTGGCATCTTGCTGAGCCAATGAACATTTTGATGCATAGGGTTCGTTTAAGATTTGTGTTTCTGTTATTTTAATTATGTATTGTTTTATGTGTTGTAAAATGTTATTTTTTGTTTTGTGTGTTGTATATATCCTATGCACCGAATAAATATTGTTTTCTTTCTTCCTTTCTTTCGATATCAACGCCCAGGTAGAAGCCAGCTTACCACTGGTCTGTGACTTATTTAATTTTGATCATAAAATATTAAGTTGCTCAATTGTACTCATGCCATCAATTCCTATTCATGGCCACTTTTCAGGATCCTGAAACCTTTCTACCCAATATTTTATTTGTGACAAATCTTTAGAGAGAATGTAGTAGTACAGATAATTTAATACTATCTATACTTATAATAAATCTGTAGAGAGGTCAATTCTGTACATGAAATATATTTTCAAAATAACTATCAGGTGGTGATTAGGGATCGATACTGATGCCAAAAATGCAATCAGTAAAATTTTTGTCTGTCTGTCTGTCTGTCTGTCTGTCTGTCGGTTTGTATGTTCCTTATGGAAACAAAAACTACTCGACGGATTTTAACGAAACTTATTACAATTATTCTTCATAAACCTGCGCAGGTTTTTGTATACTTTCCAGCAGAGTTGTAAAGGGGAATTTTGGGAAATTTTGGGAAAACGGGAGAAGTAACTCCATTTTTTAAGCTTCCGTCGCGTGTGCAGCCTTAATGGTTAAACTTACATAGAAATCATGTATGACGGAAATATTCTTCATAAAATTATCTAAAAAAAATCCTCAACAGTTTACGTCTATCTTTTACGGTTGACTCACAATAACACGTGTAATTCCTTATAGCTTAGCAGTTCGGAACATTCTGATTATATTTGTTTACTCTTACGTTTGTAAACCTCTCACTCATCCCTAATTTAAAAAAGGTAACATTATTACCTATTCAATAAAAAAAAAACATAGAAATCGGTAGACAAACACCGAAATTATACATAAAATAAGCCATCGCGCCCGTGACCGAAACCAAATCTTTACTAATTTACATATAACATACTAGATGGCGCCAGTAGTTGCATCCTACATAACGTAATGATTTATTTTTTAGATTGTTATAAATACTTCATGGCGTTTTATTCCAAAATTTGCTATTTAACGGAAATACTGAACCGTTCATTAAAGCGCATTCAAAATCACCAAACTAAACTGTTAAGGGAGTGCTATAAATTTAATAAATTGAAAACATTACGCTGAATTTCACAATGCTTGAGCAGTGACTGAAGAAAGAAACCTCAGATATTTAAAAAAAACAACGCTACCCGTGCGAAGCTGGGACGATCCACTAGTATTTAATACTAAGAGAGAATGTAGTAGTACATTTAATACTAGCAGCTAGTAGCTGATCGGTCTGTCAGCTGCTGTCCCGACAGTCTACGAACTGTCATAAAAGTTTAGTTTGAACTGAAGTAATTAGAACTAAGAAAATAAGAAATCTGTATGATGTATGTAAGAAACTCTGTAGTGTCGGCATAGAATAGCACTACCCCATTTCTTCCGGTGGGTGTACGTAAGAGGCGACTAACGGTATTGGGGCTTTTAAGGGATTTTTGGGCGATGTGGTTGGAGACCCATCACCAACAACCTTTACTTTACCACTTTTCCCCACTCAACTTTCCAAAAGTGGCTGAGGAATGTTTAATCCCTTAGCTCTGGCTACCCCTTCTAGGGATTTGCAGCCGTGAGTATATGTATGTATGTTTGTAAAATAAGAAATCATACCGCGATGTAGAAAGCATCTAGTCTACAACAACTCGCGCCATCTAGTATACAATATAAACATTAGTAACGATTTGATTTGGAATGTTTCTATTCACCCCACATCGAAGAGATAGATGATAACCTGTGTATAACCTACATTCATGCCAAATTTGATCAATATCGGTTTGGTAGAATTAACGTGATGAGGACATACAGACAGACAGACAGACGGACATTTTTTTCAAAAATAGCTAATTTGGCTTCATTATTTAAAATAAAACATATTCTACCGGTTTAAATCTTTTTGTTCATGAAAACCTCATGTGGGGATTATTACTAATAAATAAAGAATAAATAAAGGAATGAAAAATTTCGAATTTCGAATCCCGCCTGTGTCGAAATTTTTCTTTCCTTTATTCTTTATTTATTAGTTATATTCTACCGGTTTTGAATATTTTTTTCTTCAATGTACAGTTTTGATCCCGGTACAGTCTTATTAAAGTATAGATAAGGATTTTATTTATAGCAGGTTAGCTTTTGAAGTATTAACAGTTAAATAGCAGATGATATAATTTTAATGACTGTAAATCCTCTGTGAAAGGTTTTCCAGGTCCGCTCTAATTAGCAATGTATAATCCTTTCCCCAGTATTTGTATGTAGTCATATTTGTCACTTAATGTGTAATGTATACTTGCGTCTACTTAATTAGGTCCTATTATATCATAAAATGTAGTGCCAAACCTTGTTAAGTACCTCTGTGCGTCACTCTAAAGGAACCATAAACACATATCATTATAATTAACACCCATATTTCAGGTTAATGTTTTTGTCAAATGTCAAATAACACTAAAAACATTTTAGCTGTGTAGTGTCGGCTCACAATAGGACTATCCAATTTTTTTCCGTGCAAATCCTAAGAGATGACTACGGGTTTCAGATCTTTAGTGATTTCGATGATCTTTTGGACTTATTTTACGATCTTTTCTCCACTTACTTTACAAAAGTACGTGCGTTTGGGCGTATGTGTAATAGTATACCGAGATACCTAAACATATGGCTACAGATTCGTAGAAAAATTAATAAAATAGTTTGCTGTCCACAAAGTATGAATAGGTATTAAAAGAAAATACATAATATGTATTCTGAGTGGCAAATTGTTTCGTTACAACCAAGCGTTTTACCCTTATGTTTATTAAAAGGGCCTAAGAGCTTACATTGGTTTTTAAAAATCCGTCAGATAATGACTGAAAATAGCTTGAAATAGGCGCACTTTAATCACGGCGCAATCGCTAAGCTTTATTCCTCTTTATTGTGCTCCGGCTAGGACATTATGAGGCTTTTAGTAGCCTCGGTGTGAGCAGCCTTCGTACCGTGGTGTAATACTGATACTTAGTTACGTTGGAAACGAGGTATTGTGTTCGTCGAGACTAAAATATAGGACTCATCTACGAGTATTATAAACAAAAGCTATAGAAGATACTTTTACTTACAGCTATAAATCCTAAAAATGGGTGGGTACCCATTTCAGAAATTCAAAATTTAAAATATTCAATGTTAATAGGATACATAAGGAAGACAATGAAAAAATACCATTCGATAGTCAATAATTAAAATATATAGAGAAGAGCTCTAATTCGTGGATACACAGATAATGTATTCAACATAAACATAAACGTTCACGCCGCATATCCCCGAAGGGGTTGGCAGAGGTACTAATACTCCTGAACATCACGTGACTTTGTCACCTGGTGTTCAGAGTACCCACGTTTTGCATGGACAGTGTACTCACGTGATAGGGGGCAGGCCTATCGCCGTTTTGTACGAATACACTGTCACATGACTAAGTACAACTCAGCCATGTGGGTTTCCTCACGATGTTTTCCCTCACCGTTAACAACCATGATAAATTAACCACACATATGTCTTTAGAAAAGACAAATTGGTGTAGGCCCGACCCAGGATTTGAACACTAGTCGTTTGCACGATAACCGAGTGTTCTACCTACTGGGCTATCACGGTTGTTTTCCCTTTTCCCCACTCAACTTCCAAAAGTGGCTGAGAAATTTATAATTCCTTGGCTCTGGCTACCCCTTCTTGGGAATTATAGCCGTAAGTATATGTATGTATGTTAAACGTTCTAATAGTCGCAGTAGTCTATAATTTTTATTTTTCATGCAATGAATTAAAGATCTTGAATATGCTGGCTGATGATATCGATATTTTTAATTGTAGGCTGAGTGAGTTCACAGAAAGATCGTTAAAATTCGTATGTTACAATAAGTAGTAAATGTTTTTCTTATTTTGTAAGTAAACATCGCATTATGCTATTGTCTGTGATGGTGTTTGTTAAATATGATAAATAAATAAATAAATAAACTCTGGCCGGTGAAAAAGAAACCTATACACGCAGTGGAAATTAGAGATATTTCTGCCTTGGAAGCTTTAACTGTAAAAAATACAAATTCATAAAAGTGTAAATATTTTCTAATACTTACTGCTATACATACAGAAAGACGGACGAATCATGAATCCACAAGGGTTTTAGAATTCGTTATTTTATAATGAAATCTAAAAAACTACTGCCCCCATCTTCATGAACTATACTAAACAAATATACAACTTGCAAACTTACTATGATTGGGCAATGGCTGGAGGCCCACCACCAACATTTTAGTGATTTATGTTCGTGAGTATATGTCTGGATGTTAACAAAATGTTTTCCACCATTGTTGAACCAACAGTAATACTATTAAACTGCAGATAACTTGCATGAAATTCCGGTTCAGTGCAGAGACGACCATGTAAAGATATTACGCTCTAATGTTTTCCCTTAGGGGTGCTTTTAGACTAGCTCTGAACCGTGAAAACCCGGGTTTTGCGTTTGAAAGTATGTACATGTTTTCTTTGCACAGAAATTGTAACGTGTAGTTAGAATAGTAAACGATGCTTGACAAAGTACGATAGGAATTGAATCAGCAGTTTTGTAGTAACAGTTCTTGCCACCAATTGAGTAAAAACAAATAACTACAAATCCTAGTGTATCCTAATTTTAGTGTAGGCAATATTGCATTGAAAGAAAGAAAGAAAGCATTCATTCATTGCTACACAAAAATACACACTAATAATCATATACATTTAGATATAACAAACAACATAAAAAAGAACCGAAAATTTCATGAAACTAAAAATCCAAAAAACAAATGGGTTACATTTAAAATTAATATAATGAAGTGGTGACTCTCTCAGCATTGCTTAAACCATCTTTTTTTAAGGTTTTTTGTCCTTTACCGAAGGTAATAATAAAATTATTGTTCTTTCTTTCCTTTTGCTAAAAAGGGAAAGGAACTCATTTTTATAAAGTTTCGCTGTCCGTCCGCCCAACTGCCATCAGTCTATTATTATGAAACGTAATGATTCTAAAACTGTCATCTTTCGAATTTGATATTTTTCTATTACATTTTAAACTTAAAATAAGGAACGGAATAAATAAAATTTTCAGAGGATCCAATACAACCAACGTGATTATTGAAAACTGTGTGATGACGGCTTAGAATATCACTACCTCATTGACTCCCACGGTTGGAGTAAGAGGCGAATAAAGGCAGAGGGCTCTGGCTACGCCTTTTTAGGATTTAACCGTGAAATAATGAATGAGGTACAAGATAAATTAATGTCTTCGCTTTCTATTGCCGGTCGCACAACGAATATTGCACTGGCAGACGCACTCAAAGTGCAAAGGACTTTCAACGTTGAAAGTTCTTCATTTGCTCAGAACACAGTCCATTCGGTTCTTTCTATTACTTAAGACAACGTAATTGGACAACGTTTTAAGCAATACGTTTGTAAGACTTTGATTACGACGATGACGTAATATTTTGAATTTGCTGTGTATTGTTGGCCTAAAATAGCACTACCCCATTTCTTGTGCGGTGCGGTGGTTGCGGTGGGTGCACTTAAGAGGCGACTAACGGTATTGGGGCTTTCAAGGGATTTTTGGGCGATGCGGTTGGGGACCCATCACCAGTAACCTTTATTTTGCCATCTTTTCCCCACTCACATTTCCAAAAGTGGCTGAGGAAATTCTAATTCCTTATCTCTGGCTACCGCTTCTAGGGATTTATAGGCGTGAGTATATGTATGTATGTATGTACATTCGCAATATTGACGTTCTGGCTAACAAATCTATCTGAGTAAAATGTATTCATACAATCAATGACGTAGAATATAAATCTATAGTTCACAATGATTAAATTGAGTAACATCTTTAGAAATGGACTGCCTCGGCATTTCACGATTCTGATACCTCGTTAAGATAATTACTTGCAGGGAATGTCTGACCACTAGATCAACCGATAACACAGCGCTGAATTACTAAACTGGAATAACACCCGCGTGTCATTTAACTGTTTCACATGGAAGTAGAAGAATACTAACTTAATGTTTTTTTTTTGTTCTTCATCGTTGGTTTAAAAAAGCAGGCGTCAAAATATGAACAATAAAAGAGAGCATATGATACTGATGAATGACGGTCGAGAGAAAAAGTTCTTTTCCTGATGTGAGCGTCCTCTTCCTCAAAATGTTTACAAATTCGGAAAGCCACTCATCTATCTTGATCGGTAAAGATAAAAGATAGAGAACGTTGACACCAGTAAGGTGTTCTAAAGCAAGGAAAAACAAATTTCGCAACAGCAGTTACTTGGCACCATGGCTCAGTTGGCAAAGCTAACGGGGCGTAGCGGGTTGAGGGTACAGTTCCTACTGGTGTCGATGATTTTCTTTCCTTGATTGATTACCTGAGTTCGTTCAATATTAAATTATATTTTTCATATAGTTCTTTTTATTAACAAAAGTTTTGATATATCAGCACATGAGAGTTAAAACCAGATAGAAAGAACTGTTACGTATATTATTCTATTCGCACTTACTGCTTAAATATGTTTTAAAAATGAATCCTTACTTGAGACCGTGAATTCTCGTACATTTGCGATACATTAATATAAATATTTCCAGCTATTTGCAGCCGACGCGACTTCGTTCACTTGCAGCGCCTTGTCACATTTTCTGATGTGGAATGATTGCACATTTTAATATGATTAAATTTGTTCCTTTTGCATATCACGAATATGTATTTCTTCAAAAACTTACGTATTAGAAAGTTTTCTTGAATCTACACATTTTTGCTATAAATACATTTTGACATACTCCGGACAACATGCTGTAGAATCCTGCGTTTTTAGTTGCATTTATATTCGTAGCTCCACTATATGTTGTGTACAAAAATTCCATTGCAACTACATCCATCAATCAGCTGTACCGCCAGCATGCACTTCGTCGGAAGCGGATGAAGTAATGATGTAACATCGTTCGGAACAGATTAAAAACGTATCTTAGAGAATTATACTTACGAGAATATTGGTTTAAACATACAAACTAACATGAGATGAGATGGAGTTCATAATAAAAAGTTAAAACTGATGGATTGCATTTACGAATCGTAATAAATTAGATTAACATTCTAGCACAATGTATACCTCTATAGTATTGGCTTGGCTTTCGACGTTTCTCGGTTTCGGTTTTTACGACATCTTCATCAGTTAAGATACTGACGACTACAAGAAATACCCTATTTAAATAGTGGACCGCCTTTCGCACGGCTAGTATTATTTCAAATATCTGAAATATATAAGGCTTCGTCAATCATTGCTCACCTATTATGAAATAAAGCTCGATGCTGTTTCTTTAGTCGTGCCGTGCCGTGCCGTGTAATGTCGGTTTAGAATAACACTACCCCATTTCTACCCGTGGGTGATCGTAAGAGGCGACTAAGGGTATAGGGGCTTTTTAAGTGATTTTTGCGCGATGTGGTTGGAGACCTGTCACCAAAAACATTTATTATTACCATCTTTTCCCAATCAACTTCCAAAAGTGGCTGAGGAATTTTTCATTCCAAAGCTCTGGCTACCCCGTTACGGGATTTATAGCCGTAAGTATATGTATGTATGTTGCTTTAGCAGGTGGATGAGTTTCTTTTGATGATAGGTTTTTCACTATCCAATTTATAGCTTAGATACCTCTGCTCTACAAATAATCTAGCACAGAAACAAACATATCTTAAATTTCTTAAATATCGACAATTGTGACTAGAATATTGACATGGCAGACCATAACACCGAAGTATCAAACTTGTGTCACTGCGATTCACAACCTAAATATCCGATTTTTTACGCAAATATTTCTACTATAAGCTTTTTTTAAAAATTCACAAAGTTCCTTGATAAAAATTTAGTTTTGCAGACGCTACACTACAGACGTGCGAGCACAGCGGTGATAGACAAATTACTCAGAGCTATTGAAACTGCGTGAATTTTTATTTGATTCCACTCGGATTGGGAATCTACCAAAACGGTTGTACAGTCCCTTTCATTTTGATTTCTGATTCACTGGCCGCTGCAGTTTTGCAGTCAGCGAGAATGTTATATAGTGAAACAAATATATGGTTTTATTAATATCTAACACGTACCGATTTATATTATCCATGTCAATAACTAATCACACTACGTGAGTGTAATAATTCTCACCAGGAAATTATTCCTCAAGACTCATATCTTTACTGCCAGGTACTTCCTAGGTTCACGTTGGGTTTTCATCATAAAAAAATACTACTGTAGTTTGATTGCTGCGATAGCACTTCCCAATTTCATGGATTTGGAGCTTTTTAAGGCATTTTTGGGTCTATGCGGTTGAAATCCCATCACCTACAATATTTATTTTAACATCTCTTCCCTACTCAACTTCCGAAATTGGATTTCTTAATACCTCAGCTCTGGCTACCCCTGCTAGGGATTTGTAGCCGTGGGTAAGTATTGTATGTGTAAAGTTCAGAGGTTTTTTCAAAGATCCCATGGGCAATTCAAAAACGCCAGTGGGAATTTTATTGATAATTGATAAAAGCTTTCAGTAAATCGATACGTTTTTCTTTCACTAAGTTAATTGAATACAAGATATAAAGAGCCTGTTAATTGGCTGCTTTTTGATGTTGAAATATCATTAAAAGTATATCCGTAGTACTTCGCTAATGTGAAGCGAACGAGATACAATTTAATTGGCAAGAGTTCGACGCATATTTGGAGCAGGAAAAGAGCGAACTAACTTTTAAAAAGGTTCCATAGTTTATATTCCGCTGGAGCTCAGGAGTTGTTTGGCATATCAGTGTGTAGTGGATAAGACATTGAGAATGTTATTTTGAGACGAACCACTACTTTATTATATCTAACAAAAATCTTTGAAGCCACATAGATTGCCGGAATAGAACATTTACGAAGTGTACATTTTCATAAAACATGGTAAATAGTTGGTTCAAAGAACATACATACATACATACATATACTCACGGCTATAAATCCCTAAAAAGGGGTAGCCAGAGCTATGGAATTAGAAATTCCTCAGCCACTTTTGGAAGTTGCATGGGGAATAGATGGTGAAATAAAGGTTGTTGGTGATGGGTCTCCAACCGCATCGCCCAAAATCCCTTTAAAGCCCCCAATACCGTTAGTCGCCTTTTACGTACACCCACCGGAAGAAATGGGGTAGTGCTATTCTAAGCCGACACTACACAGCAAAGAACTGGTGGTTCAAAGAATACGTTCAAAAGAAAGATGTGTATATGAGATGATAGTATTGAACTCATACCGTTTTCACTCTATTTATTTTACGTGTTTAAACCTATACAAGAGAGGTGCATGCAGAAATTATGCCTTCAAATAGTCATTCATAGTGGATCCTAAATCATAAAACAACGTTATAGAGAGATAGATTAGTAGTTTGGTTTCCGCACATAGCTCCCTAATGGAACTTTTTTACGTGGGCCCTGGCCGTCTCACTCAATCCACCCTAACTCTGTCCAAAATCTTTCGAGTTGTCCTAAGTCTTTTAAAAAGGTTTTTGTACTACCTGTTCTTGTCCTATCTTTTGAGTGAGTACGGGCTGTTTAGAGCCTGGCACTCAAACATGACATGATTTACTGTCTCCTCGGCCTCCATGCATGCTCTGCACAGAGGACTATCCGTTATACCGATGTGAAAAAAAAAAACAACGTTATATAAGAATACCCTTTCGAGATTTTATCGATACCGTTTGAGTGTTTGGGTTTAAAATAGGAAACCTTAATGTTTGATACATACATAATACATACATAATCTCCTTTCATTCAACGATGAATATTAATGGATTCAATATTGACTTAAATAACCAAATAAACGGACTCTCTGTTATTAATAAATTTTCAGAAGAGCGTAGATTTGAATTTTCACAAAATATAAAATTGACGAATTTGTTTTGTCAAGTCAAAATTAGTATTGTCCGCGTATTAAAATATTAAACATTTTTTTTATATAAAATTAAAACTATCAAACTTTAATCTATCTATACTATAATAAGACTGTACCGAGGTCAAAACTGTACATATTGAAGAAAAAAAATATAAAAACACTTAAGCCAAATTTGCGCTTATAGAAAAAAAAAACTGTCTGTCTTTCTGTTTTTCTTTCTGGCTGTATGTCCGGTCATCACGTTAATTCACAGATTTTTGACATTTCTGTTTCTAGAAATTTACAGATTTTTGACATTTCTGTTTCTAGAAATTTCAAATTTGATGCGATTGACCGATATAACCACTACAAAAAGGAATATATGAAATACATCTATCGATCATTCATGAGTATATAGTAACGGCTATTAACCCCAAAAAAGGGTAGCCACAGCTTCAGAAATAGTATTTTTTTATCCATTTTTGGAGTTTGAATGAGGAAAAGGTAGTCAAATGGGTCTCCAACTGCATCGCCCAATAATCACTCTTTATATTTTGCTGTCTAGTGTCGGCTTAGAATAACACTAACCCATTTCTTCCGGCAATAATTTCTGCATGCACCTCTCTTATATAGGTTTAAACACGTAAAATAAATAGAGTGAAAAGGTATGAGCTCAATACTATCATCTCATATACACATCTTTCTTTTGAACGTAAATTCTTTGTGCCAACTATTTACCAAGTTTTATGAAAATGTACACTTCGTAAATGTTTTATTCTAGCAATCTATTTTGCTTCAAAGATTTTTGTTCGATATAATAAAGTAGTGGTTCGTCTCAAAACAACATTTTGAATGTCTTATCCACTACACACTGATATCTGATATGCGAAACAACTCCTGAGCTGCAGCTGAATATAAACTAAGCAACCGTATAAAAAGTTAGTTCGCTCTTTTATTTCTTTACATATGCGTCGCACTCTTGCCAAATAAATTGTATCTCGTTCGCTTCACATTAGCGAAGCACTACGGATATACTTTAAATGATATTTCAACATCAAAAAGCAGCCAATTATCAGGCTCGTTATATCTCATACTCAATTAACTCATTTAAAGGATAACCTATTGCTTTACTGAAAGCTTTTATCAATGATCAACAAAAATCCTCACTGCTAATACGGCCCCATTTAAATTTATAGTCGCGAGTATATGTTTGAATAGTTTGAATGTTTTTGTACATGAAAACACTAAAATGTTTACAATGTTTACTAATAAATAAAGGATTATTAAGGGCCTCCCCGCATTTTGCAGCTATTGCGCTCACTCTTACGTCAAATTTACTGAGAGTGACAGGGTCGGAAAAAACGCGCGCGCAGGATAAATGTAGTTTATTTAGTTTTATGTAATAACTATAATGTTTAAATGAAAAGTTAAACATCAAAGTTACAGATCTTAAAGCTACGCGTATATAGACAAATAATGAATTCACATGTATGTTATGCCAGTGGAGCCTATACGGTTTTTATGAAAACAAAGCATGTTCCAATTCAATTTTTTTCATCATATTGTTCAACAAATTATTAAAATGTTAAACATCAAATTTTAACACCATGAACTAATCACCAACATATATTTTATTCATATCATATCAATATCATCAAATCATACTTTATAGAATTTCCAAATAATCAATATCAACCTATTTTTCCGGGGACGCCCTTAAAGGAAAGAAAATTTCGAAACAGGCGGGAATCGAACCCCCGATCTCGGGTATACGTCCCCGTCGCTCTGCCAATTGAGCTACACCGTGTCAATGGCTGCCAGTGCGAAATTCTTCTATCCTTTGTTTCTTTTTACAATTTTTAAGTAGTGTTTGCGTTCCCTACCTACCAAGAATTCCTCAACGCCAAACATCTCTAACGCTCACCCACATGAGGTAGTGCTGTTCCAAGCCTATACTACACAGCAAATAATATATATAAAGTAGTATATATTAGTAGTATAGTTGATTTGGTGTTATGCCCACGAAAAATATAATTTAATAATTTGAAGGGTTTAAAATACATACCCACTCCTTGTTGCCTCGCAGGGAGTGCATTAGTTTCCAAATATCTAAGGTTACTTTAATTGCTGATCACACCTTATTTAATTTATCAGCCTACTAGCTTTCCGCCCACGGCTTCGCCCGCGTGAAATTCGGTTATATTGCAGTATAAAGCACTACTATAAGAAAACTTCTCATTCCTACGATTTCCCTCGGAAACATCATTTTTTTCCGGGATAAAAGTACTCTATTATTTAATCCAAACTTCTAACTATACGTTTGCAAAATTTCAAAGTAATCGGTTCAGTAGTTACGGCGTGAAAGCGGAACAAATAAACAAACAAACAAACTCACTTTCCCATTTATAATATTATATATTAGTAAGGATAGTATACCTAAATGTACTCCTGTAGCTTTCTGATTAAGAATGAATCTTTAGAATCGATTCACTATTTTTGAAGATTAGTCCTTGTAAATAAACAAACAAACGGTATGTAGATATACGAGTATCATCACGCTTATTTTTACAAGAAGGTAAGCAGTAATTGAAAAAAAGTTGGATATTCGAAAACTAATTATAAGCAAAGCTGGGGCGGTCCATTAGTCTGTAAATAATCTTGGCATACGATTTAAACCAACAACATCAATTTAATAACCAATATTTATTAAACGAAATTATTGAACAACTTTGCAAAAGATTAATAAAGGGCGAGCTTGTGGTCTGATTTAAATTTCAAATTAATTTGTAGTCGGCTGGACATGAAAGGCCAGTGACCTCATGTTTTATTAATGAGAGGTCCGTAATAGCCTGACTGAGCGTTGCTCCTGTGTATGGGAGGAAATTTCAAGGACTGTTTGTTAACGTTGTAACGTATAGTTTGAGCTATATATGCTGAAAGAGAAGACGATTCTAATTCTTCTGAATATATAGTGAATTTTAATAAATGCAACTGTTTTAATAGCTTTTTATTATTATTCAGTCTTGTAGGCAGTTTTTAATAACACATTTTAATATTTTTATAGTGCATTCTTGGACATTTTGAGCTGTTACAGCGTGTTTTAGGTTGTGTGTGAAACCAAGATTGTAAGGTTATAACTCACTGCTTTTGTCTGATTTCACTATTTGTCGTTAATATTTTTAAGATATAAAGGGGTAGTCACAATCTAGGATTATAACCATGCAAAAGTGAATTTCATACTATAATGTGGTTTTTGAAATATTAAAGGCGATGTAGATGTATAAGTTGTAAAAAATGGGTCGCTCTATAAAAAGCCCGTAAAATTTATCATAATAAAAGAAGGTCATTCCCTCACTGTTATAATGTATTTCCTATGATTTTATAGGGGCCTGTACTTAATACTGAAAAAGGCCCTACTTATTATAATAATATAATTGGCGGACAAATTTTTCATTAGATGTGTTTTTATAGTGCAGTGCAATGTACAAAAGATAGTGGCTGTTAATGGTCTTAGAATAATGACTGTGGCTTAGAAAATTCGCATTGTTGTGTAACAATACACAACCCATCTTTTTAAAGATGAATAATGCACCTAATATAATTATATTCTACCGTTTGTGATTCTTAAGATGACTCAGATGTCACTCTATAATGGTGCTGGCTGAAAATCAGTACTGTGAGTCGAAGGCTTACAGAAAATGCTGAGACAGTACCGATTCGCTTTTGCAGTGGTGCAAGAAGTACTGATACTCTATATCTTATACTGTCTCCCGTTTCAGTGTTGTACATGTGTATTTTTTTTTTGTATTTTATATGTGTTTTTTTTGTGTGTTGGATTTGTAAAATAATTGTTTTTCTTGTGCCTACAACGGCGAATAAACGTATTTTCTTTCTTTCTTTCTTTCTAATAGCAGGAAATCATTTATAGGTCTGCCTTTCTTACCTTTTGATAAGACTACAGAGATACAGATCACTTAGTTAATTTCGTATATCCCACCAAAAACATTAAATGTAAAAAAATGCCAAGTCTCTCGATGCAGTCTTTCCATCGTAAAAAGTTTTGAGATCTCATAGAAGCCAAGTCCTATTCAAAATATTTCGTAGTTATAAATCAACATTTAGTAATTGTATCAATAGTTTTCTTTATATTATAATTATAGTGAATTGGCAATGAGCACAAGAAGAAACAAATAAAACGGCATATTTGGAGGAGTTTAAAGTTACACACACCGCATGCGTAAACATTAATATCACAAAATTAATTTTCTGTTGGTTTATCCGTGTCGTCCCAACCGAATTTCGGCAACGGCAGTCAGTCTTAGTGCACTCTCGATTCATTTACTTTCATAAAGCGATGGCCCGTAAGGTATTCTTAATTATTGTATTGGAGAATGTAGTCGGTAGTGACCATCATGATTCACACATAACAAATAATCTGATCACTGGTCTCGTCAGTAACATTTGCACATAATTCCAGGCAGCAAGCAGCTTTTAATTTGTGCTTATTGCCAAGTCACTATAATTATAATATAAAGAAAACTATTGATACAATTACTAAATGTTGATTTATAACTACGAAATATTTTGAATAGGACTTGGCTTCTATGAGATCTCAAAACTTTTTACGATGGAAAGACTGCATCGAGAGACTTGGCATTTTTTTACATTTAATGTTTTTGGTGGGATCTCATTTATTTTTTGTAAGTGTATTTCTTTCTTTTACTTTTAGGTGACCTCACAATTTCTTGGACGTCAGCTACTGCTTTGCTTAGAACCCATTCTCTGTCTCTATCTCTTTTGTTTCTTCTCTGAGGCTTCGTTACTTCTAAGGTAGACAAGTCTGGGCGATATATATACTTCGTAGTCGATTATATTCAGCTATTGCTGTCTCCTGAGCTTTGATACTACTAAAATTCCCTTATCGTTTGACGACTGAAAACTCCCATACATGCTGTATGACAACGAATGAAATAAACACGACCCATCTCCAGGAATAGAGATGACTCTGTGTGGACAAAGGTCGCCATTTATGTACAATATTTCACGTTCCATTACACTATATTTACAATTACTTCTATAACAATAGGGCTTAAACTTATATATATATGCAAACTAAATAGAACTAAACTAACTAACAAATAACTAACTAAATAAATATATATCTACTAACTTACAAACTATAACTAAACTAAACTAAATAACACGTAAAGTTCTCCGAATATCAATTATCACTACAATATTTTTTAGTTTCGAAATGGGTTTTCATTGACAGATGTATCAAATGAATATTATCGAATTATTTTGAAGTACTACTTACACTGCGCTTTGTAACGAAACCATAGAGCGATTCAGACAGGTACAACGCCATCTATCGAGCGCTCATACAATATTTATCGCAATACAATGGAGTTTTAGCTTTATTAATTTAATGAACTTTATGTATTAATTTGTATTAATGATAGTCTATGTATTACATTTATATTATTCTTTTCTATTCTATGTATGTATTCATCCAGTTGAATAGGTACTTGAACAACGAACAAAGTTAACAATGCAGTCAAAATCCATACATAATGTTCTTGCCAAACCGCAAATATAAAATTGTTTTCTATGGCATATAATTTTTTAATGTTTTTATAATTTTTCCTTTATATGTGGCTAATGACCTATCTTGGTGCAAAATTTGAAGTTTCTAAGTCTGCTAGAAGTACCTTAGATTTTTGATGATCTGTCAGTGAGTCAGTGAGTGACAAAATGGTGTAACTTTGATCGACCGTAACTCCTAAACTATTAATTCATTTGGCGTGTAATTTCGAACTTAAGCTTGTTCTAATGCCTACTATTATTCACCGAAAACCTAAACTCCTAGCTTTGTCCACGTCGAAGATATAGGGGGGGCGAAACAGCCGCGAACCGCTTCGAGAAAAGATGGTACGGCCGTGCCCGTTTTGCTCGAGACTTGGCAGGGGCACTGCCGTGCCCCCAGATTATTAAATATATCCACACTATTATTTCCCATTGGGTAAGCAGAGGTTATCTATCGCCATATTGTACGATCCTGGCAAACTTCTCGCGTTTCATTTACATTCATCAATCTTCATCATTCAATTTAGACTTTCCGTTTCTGTTATACTTACAAACACATATAACATAACATAAACGTTCACGCCGAATATCCCCAAAGGGGTTGGCAGAGGTACTAATACTTCTGAACATCACGTGACTTTGTCACCTGGTGTTCAGAGTACCCACGTTTTGCATGGACAGTGTACTCACGTGATAGGGGGCAGGCGTATGGCTAAGTACAACTCAGCCATGTGGGTTTCGTCACGATGTTTTCCCTCACCGTTAACAACCATGATAAATTAACCACACATATGTCTTTAGAGAAGACAAATTGGTGTAGGCCCGACCCAGGATTTGAACACTAGTCGTTTGCACGATAACCGAGTGTTCTACCCACTGGGCTATCACGGTTGCACACATATGTTATTTTAAAAGGTTTTCTATCTTTTTTACTTCATCTTTCAAACAGCACCGTTTATGAATCACAATGTTCTCACTTTTTTAAACATTGCTTGCTGTGTGTCTTCTGCAAATAGTGGAAAACAACAAAGTGGACTCTACAGATATCAAATGTTACTGCTCACGTTCGCTCCAAAGAGCAGGTGATAAATCGAGGTGTTCCCAAACCAGCTATCTCTGCAGGAACTCAGAATACATTGTCAAATAGTCCACTTGTGCACGTACTTGAGAATGCAACTAAGTGTTATGTGATTTAAGGGTTTCGTTGGTAAATGGCATAATCGGTACAACTCCTATGGACTCGTTGGGTTCTGTATTCCACAAAAATAACCCGTAGCATATCATTAAAGCATGTTATAAAACTAAGGTCAACCACCGTAGTTGGTCGAACCGATAGATTTACAAGCCTTCGAATAATCGGTCAATCAATCCATACCTCTAAGTTGCTTTTATTTCTGAAGCTCTTAGATACTTTTAATGAAAGAATCTTCAATTTGGGGCACTCATATGCTATAGTTATCAGAAAAGAGGAGGTCTTTACATTTAATAATACATACATACATAGAGCCAGAGCTAAGGAACTAGAAATTCCTCAGCCACTTTTGGAAAGTTGAGTGGGGAAAAGATGGTGAAATAAAGGTTGTTGGTAATGGGTCTCCAACCGCATCGCCCAAAAATCCCTTAATAGCCCTA
This sequence comes from Bedellia somnulentella, assembly GCA_963576735.1. Lineage (NCBI taxonomy): Eukaryota > Metazoa > Arthropoda > Insecta > Lepidoptera > Bedelliidae > Bedellia > Bedellia somnulentella. Next base: position 1,443,930 of record OY755183.1, read on the forward strand.
TACCGTTAGTCGCCTCTTACGTACACCCACCGGAAGAAATGGGGTAGTGCTATTCTAAACCGACACTACACGGCAAAAATAATAATAATTTTAATTATAAAGTAGAAACTTTTACAACGTTTCAATGTTTCCGAATTTAGAATTTATATATAATAGATTGAATTTGATTTGAAGACTGTACAATAGCTTTAATTATTCCAGACAAAAACGAAAGTCGGACAAACACTCGAAAAGAAGTTAACTAATTATTTCGTTTCTTTTATAGTTAATACACAAATAGACACCACATGTGGCGTTTTACAAGAGAACAGATGAGATAATTGGTATCACCTAATTGTCTTTACACTCGTGAAGGGAAAAGTCATTATTTGAAACCTAATTACGCAAGCGGAAATACAGTAATCTAGGTGAAGACCATATTTTCACTGCTTTCGCTGTTGAGACCCTCGGTCCATGGGGTCCAAGTGCCCGTCGATTTTTCAAGGAAATTTCGGCGCGCTTGGTGAAGACATGTAGTGATCCAAGGGCTGGTGTGTATTTTGCCCAACGTATTAGTTTGGCTATACAAAGGGGCAATGCCGCCAGCCTCCTTGGTACCTTACCACCAAGCGGCAGCGTATTAGAAGATATTTTTTTTATATAATATAGTATAAAATTTTTAAGTAATTAAAATGTTTTAGATTACGCAATAAATTCCGAACTTTACATTCTGACCCCACAGTAGGTAACCCATTATTTTCTTACTAACATGCATTATATACTCATTCCTAAACATTTTTTTTACATAAAAACATATTTACTCCTATACAACAAAATAAATAAGTGTTAAACATTTACGTAATTATTATATAATTTTACAATAGAAAGCAAGTTGTTGGCATTCTGTTGTAAAATCAATTCGCTTTGTCAATTGATCACTCAAAGGTTTGACTCACGCAATTCGTTTAAAGCAATAATGATTGACCAATTCAGGAAAGGCAGATGTCCGAAGTATGAAGAATAAAAGAGCATAAAAATAAAATAAAATATCTTTATTAGTTCAATACAGAGCATTCAAACAAGTTGCAAGGGCCCCTGTACTAGACCAGCATGCATGTGTTGTTGATTGTTGACGGATGTGAACGAAGCTAGAGAGGTTTGCCAGGATCGTACAAAGTGACGATCGATAGTCTCTGCCTACCCCAATGGGAACTAACGGCGTGAGAATAAGTATGTATTTAAGATTTATTATGACGTGCATGTTTAAGCCGGCCCTTAAATAAAGTTCGTGAAATTTAAGTCCCAAAAGCCCTTTGGTGTTTTCTATCTGCTCCTATCAGCTTCACCTTGGGCAGGAATGAAACACACACATTGTAATGAGTTTCCAAACAAGATTTCATCCCTATTCTCTCTTACTTCTAATTACTTCGATGCTGTAGAGTTGGTGCCACGCTGTTTTTTTTCCAATATTTAGAATTTATGATTCCTAGCTATTTCAACAATAGGCACAGTTTATTATGCTTTGCAATTACGCTTGCAATTCTTTTATTATGCAGTATGTGTTTTTTTAATTTTTTTAAACCCCATAAGATTTATACGTGTAAAAGAAAACTATATGACTGCAATACTGAGGTGATATGAGTCAGCCCGTGACCACGACACCAGTAGGTGTGCCGAAACGTCGGGCAAACATATCACGTAAGTGGTTTTAAAAATGTTCGTTGGTTAATCCCGATTGTTATTATATACCTGAGACACTCAGAAAATTTTGCGAAAATAAAAATTAATGTTCTATGGGTAAAAATGTTTTTATAAATCTTTTCAAAGTACTCTCCACCAGCATATATACAAAGTTTCATACGTCTAAACCAGTTTTCGAAACACTTTTTCCAGTCCGCCGCAGACACCTCATTTACAGCCCGCTGAAACGCTGACAGCGCATTTCCGGCAATGAAAATTGTATCCCTTTGAGTTGATTTTTTATTTTAGGGAATAAAAAGAAGTCACACGGTGCCAGGTCAGGGCTGTAAGGAGGGTGACCCAAGAGTTTGACCGGCGTGCTGTTCAGGAAGTCCGTCGTTTTGAGCGCGGTGTGAGCGGGCGCGTTGTCGTGGTGAAGCAGTAGCCCGCGGAGCCCTGTGTTTGGTCGATTGTTGCTCACAACTGAGAAAACTACTGGCAAGCATTTAGTAGTATACCAGTCTGCGTTAATACTTCTTTGATCTTGTAAAGGAATTGATACCAAATAGCCAGTCATATTGAAAAAAAATGAGATCAAAATCTTCCCACCGCTTCTAGATCTCTTCACTTTGGTAGGGGTCGCTTCGTTTTGAAATACCCAAACCGTCGACTGGCGCTTCGTTTTTGGATCGTATTGATAAATCCAGGACTCATCACCTGTAACGATGTCGTAAACACGCCGAGACGAGCCAGCATCAAATTTATTAATCATATCACGACACCATTCCACCCGGGCCTGTTTCTGTACCTCGGTGAGGTTGTGTGGCACCCAGCGTGAAACTATCCTCCTCACGTGAAGATGTTCGTGTAAAATCTCATGATAGCTTCCCGATCCAATCTGCATAATGTGTTGAATCTCTAGATACGTTATTCGCCTATTATCATGAATTAAATTTTTCACTTCCACCACGTTTTCATCCGTAACAGCCGTTAGAGGGCTACCACTTCTTTCTTCATCCCGCAAAGTTAATCGACCACGCTTGAATTCGTTATACCAACGATACACGGTTGCCTTGGAAGGCCCTTCATCCATAAACGCCATTTAAAGTCTATCGTATGATTCGTCTGGTTTTAAGCGACATTTGAAATCGTAAAAAATCATAGCGCGAAAATGTTTCGGGCTCAGATTCATTTTTCAGTAAGACACGACAATTTAAAATAGCTCGTAAAAAATAAAGAGGGAAATTTTAAAATTGGAACGTACCTTTTTTTATTTATAAAGATTCATATTTTCAGTATACATTACAACCGGCCAGTGTTTCATACATTAAAACCTTTTTTCGCAATACTTTCTGAGTGGCCTGGTATAATGCAATACTAAGGGTTTTTCTGTATGTATAACTTTTCTTGGACGACATGATAGCTCAATGGTTAGAACACCGGTTAACGTGCAAGCGACTAGTGTTCAAATCCCGGGTCGGGCTTACACCAATTTGTCTTTTCTAAAGATATATGTGTATTGCTGTGTAGTGTCGGCTCAGAATAGCACTACCCCATTTCTTCCGGTGGGTGTACGTAAGAGGCGACTAACGGTATTGGGGCTTTTAAGGGATTTTTAGGCGATGCGGTTGGGGACCCATCACCAACAACATTTATTTTACCATTATTTCCCCACTCAACTTTCCAAAAGTGGCTGAGGATTTTTTAATTCCTTAGCTCTGGCTACCCCTATTAGAGATTTATCGCCGTGAGTATATGTATGTATGTATGTATATGTGTATTTAATTTATCATGGTTGTTAACGGTGAGGGAAAGCATCGAGATTAACCTCACATGGCTGAGTTGTACTCAGTCATGTGACAGTGTATTCGTACAAAACGACGATAGACCTGCCCCCTATCACGTGAGTACACTGTCCATGCAAAACGTGGGTACCCTGAACACCAGGTGACAATGTCCCCCTTAACCCCTTAGGGGATATTCGGCGTGAACGTTTATGTTTATGTTATATTATGTATAACTTTTCCTGTAGATATACACAGATTTTCAGAAATATTCAATTAAAGTTAACGAAGACTCCGAATTTTGTGATAAATTGAAGAACATTTCAAGGTTCAGCTTCTAAAAGCAAAGGCTGTAAATTTTTTCACGGAATCCAGGTATACATCAAAGACCCTAAAAGCCTAGAAATCACATGAAGGCAACGCCTAAGTGAAACCTTTTCAGGCGATTAGATTCAACAAGAGGGTAAAAGAGTTATTTTATACGAGACGGGGCTAAGTGAGAATTTCTAGACAATTTCGAAGATTAAAGATATATAAATGAACAATGAATGAGCTTCTAAGAACATCAGGTTTTATCTAATGGTTTTTATATAGAAACAAAGTGTTGTGTATTCTGGAAGTAAATTTTACATACACATACTCACGGCTTTCAATCCCTAGAAGGGGTAGCCAGAGCTAGGGAATTAGAAATTCCTTAGCCACTTTTGGAAAGTTGAGTGGGGAAAAGATGGTAAAATAAAGGTTTTTAGTGATAGGTCTCCAACCGAATCGCCCAAAAAATCCCTTAAAAGCCCCTATACCGTTAGTCGCCTCTTACGTACACCCACCGGAAGAAATGGGGTAGTGCTATTCTAAGCCGACACTGCACAGCAGTAAATGTTGTACAATGTTTTATAGATTACTCGTACTTGTATCAATTTTAAATTTCGGATAATAGGTTTTAAAAGTAGAGTTTGGTTTGTTATTTTTTGGGACTGCTAGCCGTAGCTAGGCGACTAAGGGTGTAGGGGCTTTTTAAGTGATTCCCGTCACCAAAAACATTTATTATTACCATCTTTTCCCCAATCAACTTCCAAAAGTGGCTGAAGAATTTATTATTCCAAAGCTCTGGCTACCCCGTTAAGGGATTTATAGCCGTGAGTATATGTATGTATGTATGCTAGCCGTAAGGTGTATGTTGGCAGTTACGTTTGTTATCATCACAGTTCACATATATCCCTCTAACAAGCTCTCAAATAAACGTAGATAAAGTAATTTAGCCGTAGTTCTTCACGCAGACTTGTGCAGATTGGTAGTCAGACATTACTACTCGAACTCAGGGTAATATTCGGATAGTCAAATGGTTTTGCCTCTAATATTTTAACACAATATGATATGAATTATCACTAATTAAAATTGTGAGTGTACCTCTTTGGAACCTAGTAAAGGTTCATGGAGGCAATATTAAATACTCAGAATATTTTTATCTTTAAAGTGCATTTGAATTTTTAGAAGTGTGTATCTTCTTCTTTTTTGTTTTGTAAACGTATGCATTTTGTTTAATAATTTGTTGTATAACCTTTTGTTGGAGCGAAGCGAGCGTAGCGAGCGAAGCTCCATTTACCCCCGACTTTTGCATTTCGTTGTGATCGTACTCCTCCCAAACGGCTCAACTCAGAACCCTGAAATTTTGCATGGTTGTCAAGGACTATGTCTAGATGGTTTATGTCAATTTTGATAAAAATCGGAGTAATAATCACCATTAAAAAATTATAATGTTAGTATATGGAAAAATTACGTAAGCCAGCGCGTGAAAATAGAATCTATATTAATAATTTTGTCACGGGGTACGGTAGATTCGATCAAAACCTTACCTGAATAATAAAACATAAAAAATAATGATTTTGAGTCGACAACATCTATCCGCAAAATTCGGATTGTCGAGTATTTTGCTAAATTTTAATGGTGCTGATTGCTGACAAACAAACCGTAGTCGCCATATTGACTGTCACCCGATGACATAAACGTTCCGTTTCATAATGTTTTTCAATCGTTTCGCTAACGACAAGGAGGTTTCGATTGAGTCTACCATACTCCTTAACGAAATTATTATTATAGATACTATATACTTCATTCTTCAGTCTTTGACGTTTCTCTATAATATTGTTTTTGCCACTTTTGTATCCGCTGTAGTGCATCACCAAATTGTAGTGCAGACTTCCAAACTACAATAAGCTTAGCAATTACGCAAGCAGGAACTTAGAACACGTTTGTTCGAATTCATGACTTATATCTATTCCAGTCAGTAATGTCAGTTTCTGCGTCTCTATTTGTATTAATTTGTTCTGATTGTACACATTATGCCAAAAATCGTATTGAAGTAGTCGAAGTATTTCATTAAATCTTTCATTGGTCGTGTATTTGTTTGTTGTTTCTCCTTGCATTTGGTAAATATTGTCACAATTCTGGCAAGTGGATGCAGCGAAGGGCTCTTCGTAACGATGGCAAATTTAGTATGTATGTCGGTATTCAGCCATACGCTAGGATACCCCTTATTGTTCGATAGGCCCCCTTAGGCCGCGCGCAGTAAGAGCTACCATCGGGTATCCTAGACTGTTGCCGTCTACCTAGGCAGTTTGTGCTGACTGAAGAAAAGAGTATCTATAATAATAATTAATAGATAAAATCAATGAACGAATCTAGACGAATCTATGACTTGCTTACCTTTCCTTCCTTCCTTGAGAACAGATGACTACAAAAGTATACTTACTTACTTACTTACTTATACTCACTGCTTTAAATCCCTAGAAGGGGTAGCCATAGCTAAAGATTTAGAAATTCCTCAGCCACTTTTGGAAAATTGAGTGGGGAAAAGATCATGAAGTGAAGGTTGTTGGTAATTTTTCGAACTTTTGAACGCTAATACTCAAGTTCTAGAACATTTTTCCCAAAAAAAATTTAACAGTTTTTTTTCAAAGAAAATAGGTATTTAGCTATTTAGATATGTTTTTTTAACCCTAGAGTGGGCGCGTCTTTCTGCGTAACGTCAGTGGGCGCATGGGGAGCATTTTGCCGCCCCTTTTCTTTTAACATTTTAAGTAGAAATACAGCAGTTGAATTAATTTATTTTCTCAGGATTTAAGTAATACACAAATAAGTAATGAAAAATCAACATAATATTTATTAAACTCTGTTAAAAACTTTGGTTTATACAAGATATTAGAAAACTTAATATTTTAATTGTCTTTTTTAACTTATCCTATATAATACTCATTGGTACTGAAAAAAACTGGTAAAAAATTTCAAAATTTTATGTTTTCTACATCTACAGGATATGCTTTATGCAAACAGTCTTCACAAAGGTATGTACAATGTTCATTGCACAGTAACTTTGGGCATCTGCAACACCCATTTTTTGTACGCCTATTTTTCTTTGTTGGACATATGCATTTGCCCTCCTTCTTTGAAGATGATGCTTGATCTGCTGGTACAAAGCGAGCAAATTGGTTCCTTAAAGGAATATTCAATGTGTCTATAGAAGATCTTGTGATCATATATTACTTGACTAGGACCATGGCAATTTCTTTCAAATACTGTCGGCGTAACATCAAGTGTTCAGTATTGGCTTTGTAAATAATTTGGCTGTTTATACCGGCAATATTCATTATTGAGAAAAACAACCTCATTGGCCATCTGCGAGTCATTCTCCCAACAGAATATTCTTCCTTCATTTGGTCTACGACGTCAGCACCACCTTTGGTTCCATTATAAAATGTTATAATTTCAGGCTTTGCAGCGGGCCCGGTGTTTTCATCGATTTTATCATCCTCATGCAAAGTTGATAATAGTAATACTAATTTTTTGCTTTTTGTTTGGAACATAAGGCAGTAAAACTTTCTTCTCGCCAAATCCAAACATTGAAGATGGTTTTGACCGATCTTTGGTGTTCAGAAAATTAGGATATTTGAGCAAGACACCAAGACACTATTTGAGCGTCCATTTTGTTATTGTTTTTGGTACCTATTATCACTTGCTACTTTTTAATCCTAAAATTAAAAACGTTTTTTAGTTTTCACAATGAATGCACCATAAAATAAAGACTACATTTCAACTTCGCAAAAAATACATAACACAATTTTTACTTACTTGAGTGGGCGCGCGATGAGCAATTTGCCGCCTGGTGACACGCGGTGGTAACTACCTTCTCCTCAAGAGGTCCCCCAAGCGCTGATAGCGTCTTGCCTTTCGGCACGCGTTGCGAACGAAAGTGGGGGCAGCTACTTAGAAGCGCAAGCCTAACGTTCAAATATTTTACGAATTATTAACGTTTTTTTTAGCGCGGGCGGCAAAATGCTCATAGCGCGCCCACTCTAGGGTTAAACAATGAAAATTGTAAACAATTTAAGTTTTCCAAAATCAGGACTGTAACTACATTGCAGTTTTGTGTAGAATTAATCACGCGTTTAGGTAAACCAACAAGTATATTCAAAGAATTATAACAAATTGCATAGCAACGCGTGTTGAGATATTTGTAGAATTAATCGTTCAACGATAAGTAATATCTGAAAATCAGGCAATTGCTCGCTTCGCTCCTTTTATTGGCATCCGACGGTCCCATGCCAACCTAGTTATAAAAAATTACGTAACTGGCGCATTCTGCAGATATTCTCGTCGAACAACCTCGCGCAGGTGACGCTAGGTTCTGCTACCACCGCGTAGACATAATTATGTGGATTAGAGACGCCACCGCTACATATTTTTTTTAGATTTTGCTATATTATCTAAACTATTAAGACCGCTTAGCAAGCTCGTTTAAATCTAACTACCTTTAGTGTATTTTAGGCATATAAGTTTAGGTTGATTGACTTTCCGTATAGTGTCGGCTTAGAATAGCACTACCCCGTTTCCACCGATGTGTGTACGTAAGAGGCGACTAACGGTATTGGGGCTTTGAAGGGATTTTTGGGCGATGCGGCTGGAGACCCATCACCAGCAACCTTCACTTTACCATCCTTTCCCCACTCAATTTTCCAAATGTGGCTAAGGAATTTCTAATTCCTTAGCTCTGGCTACCCCTTCTAGGGATTTATAGCCGTGAGTATATGAGTATATGTTTTGATTGACATTATCATTTTACTGCTCTCAATTCCTGGTCAAATCCATTCAAATCTGAAGTGAGTAATGTTTTACTCAGTGCGAAAACCGATGAGTGAATATAAAGCGGGTCTATTATTCTAGTCATTGTGCCTACTTGTTCAGTGAGCGAGACGATTGAAGAGAGAATAGACACCGTATTTTGTTGGAATGCAAACAAATTTCACAGGATCATATTTGAATAAAGAATGAATGGAAGACGTCATTGTGGAATTTAAGGGATTTTTATTCGGCGTTGTTCTGGTATGAGAGGATCTTGTGATTAATAGTTTTCGACTCTGGATAATTTATGTTTTCAGTGTTCGTGCTACAAATTTTAGTAAGGAGAAAAGATATTAACTTAGAATGGCGGCTATTGAAATGCAGCAATTTTGATCCACTTTTAATTAAGGAGATAACATACATACATACATATACTCACGCCGTTAGTTTTCGTTGGGGTAGACAGAGACTATCGATTGCCACTTTGTACGATAACAGATATATAAATTGTTATGAAAACAAATGATTCACTTATATTATTCGACTTCGTTCGCGTGATTGTCGAGAACAAAAAAACGTCGTTTAGTTAAGAGTATATCATCTTTTTGAAATAAAATAAAGAACCAATGAAATCTAATGTGGACACTTATTGTGATGTAGGAACTATTGAGTATTTTATAATGATATTTAATTCATTACAGTAGCCATTATCCAGTTGAAATAATAAAAGGTCGTAACTGTATGTATCTCATTTGAATTAGTGTTTATTTAGATACAGTTACAGGGTTAGCCAAAGATTATCGATCGCTACCTTGTACGATCCTAGCAGAGCTGCATAATGCATCAATATATTTATAAAGCCCTTTTGTTTTTAACACTTCGGAATTTTGCATATAGATCATATATCAATCCCGCCCGATTTCGGCCACAGCAACTTCTGGTATCCGGCTATTAAGAGTGTGTTCATGTGCTCTCATGTGACTGACATAGCCAATCTTTCCGACAAATTTTCTATGACGTATGTTGAAAAATCAGTAACCCTCCAATATATAGGTGGTTATTATTGATGACCGCAGGTGGTCGGGCCTTGAGCTTATCACTCTTTGCTTCGAGCTCATCACGTCTTTTCCTTCCGAAAAGAAATATTAACCGGTTGACAGGAAGGGGGGAAATTTAAATTACTAAATTTCACTCAAGAAAGAATAAAACAAACGGGGTAAGCTAAATAAAACCGCTCAAAAAAGGTACTTTACTATTATTAGGGTTTACGGTTGTTGGTTGTACTATGATAATACATTGAATTAAATCGATTTATCAGTGGCATAATATGCACTGTAATAGCTGTGTAGTGTCGGCTTAGAATAGCACTATCCCATTTCTTCCGGTGGATTTACGTAAGAGGCGACTAACGGTATTGGGGGTTTTTAAGGGATTTTTGGGCGATGCGGTTGGAGACCCATCACCAACAACCTTTATTTTACCATCTTTTCCCCACTCAATTTTCCAAAAGTGGCTGAGGAATTTCTAATTCCTTAGCTCTGGCTACCCCTTCTAGGGATTTATAGTCGTGAGTATATGTATGTATAATATGCAAATATAACTAAATTAAGGTTAGTCACTAAGGTCGCTACATCATTTTAGTGTTTAAAAAAGTAGAACTTAAAAGATGTCTTATGTTTCTGGTGTTTAATACATACATACATACATATTCTCACGCCGTTAGTTCCCATTGGGGTAGGCAGAGACTATCGATCGCCACTTTGTACTTTACACTTTTTTTATCGCCAATGTGGAAGGTAATGTTAGTAGAGGACGACCTCGGAGGACACATTTGGATCAAATAGAAAACGTGCTCAAAAAGGCAGGTGTCCGCAGTATGAAGAATAAAAGAGCATGTATGAAAAGATTGATGGATATAAACGAAGCCAGAGAGGTTTGGTGTTTAATGTAGACCAAAATTCAGTTTTTTATTATAAACGTTCACGAAAACTGGTTGTGAAGTGACGTGCATTTGAAGAATGGCTAAGAATTTCAAAATTCTGCTCACCAAATTATATATTAATATTATATATACTATTAATTTACATAATATATTAATATTAATAAGCCTAATTTAAGAAACTAAGTAAAGATAATATTTAAAAGAATTTTAGTTATTTTCATAGTCGGCGAATTCACTTGACATTGGCAGCTTGTATTAATTTCGTCTTTCTTGTTTCCTGTAGCTTCTATTACTTTAACCGACTTTAAAATAAGGGGTTAAAGGGGCTAAAAAAAATGCAAATTTTATTTTTGCTTTATTTTATTTTGGTTCTTTATTTTATTTTTGCACAACGCCATCTATCGGACTTTGGATTCCAACTATCAACATTAGTTCTATATTTAGACTTAAGATGTCGTTGCAAGTACTATACTGAATTGCGTAACGTAAAATATCTTTTGATAGAGTGAACCGATTTTGATGAAACAAAAACTTAGTTATACCTCAAGTTACGTATATTTTTTGTATATAATCATTTTCAGCATTGAATTCGTAGATTTTACGTGATGTGCGCACAAACAAACATATAAACAGACAAACAGACAAAAATTTAAAAAAATATGGAAATGGGTTCTGTTACTTATCTGGTCACACGCTGGCTATTTTTTTTTTTCAATTTCTTCAATGTACAAAAATGACTTTTCTACAGATTTATTATATGTATAGATGTGTTTTGTTATAATTGTAAATACAGGGGTAATAACAACTTGTTGACATAGTATTCGATTGGCTCCGTATAGACTCCGTCCTTAAGATAGCCCGACAAAAAAATATCCAGTGGTATTAAATTACACGGCCATTTATCAGCAGAATTTCGTGAAAAAAATACATAAAAGAAATGACTACTGTCAGCGTGGTCGTGGTGGACATTTGCTAGATATAATTTTTCATTCATAATTGCCGAACTTTTCTCTTCTTTGTAATACCTAACTACAATAAAAAAATAAATCATCGTCATCATTTTTATTTTGTTTTAGAAAACAAAGTTATTGGGTTAGGTCTTGACATAGTATAGCTGTGTAGTGTCGGCTTAGAATAGCACTACCCCATTTCTTCCGGTGGGTGTACGTAAGAGGCGACTAACGGACTTGGGGCTTTTTAAGGGATTTTTGGGCGATGCAGTTGGAGACCCATCACCAACCTTTGTATTTACTTTCTTTTCTCCACTCAAATTCCCAAAAGTGGCTGAGGAATTTCTAATTCTTTAGCTCTGGCTACCCCTTCCTGGGATTTATAGCCGTGAGTATATGTATGTTTGTATGTATGTCTTGACATACACAGAAGCTCGTTCAAATCGAGTACATGTTGTCGCACTCCATGTTCAAGAAATTTATAGTCAGTGACTGTAATATCATTTTCAGACGATGTAATGATATAATTGAGCATAGTAACAATAACAGAATTTCTATTCTGCCCCGGACAGTAGTCAGCAAATAATATTAGGCGATTGACATTCTCCAGTTTTGAGATGTAATTATAAAGACCCCTTAAAAATCGATAATCGTATCAAAACGTGTGTACGTAAGTCTTTGTATATCCATGTCCCGATACACAATTCCGCATTCGTGGTAACGACCACGGTACGACACTCTCTGGCATGAAAGTAATATCTGACTCCAATTATACGCCTAAAATTCGGTATGCAAAGTTTTTTTTTGTATTTATTAGATATTTTTATTCGATAGCAAACCCTAAAATAAAAGACTAATTTGAATATTTTTCATTTAAAATTACTTTAAAGTATTGTTTTTTTTTAAGATTGTTCGATTTTTGTACTTAATGACGTCATCGATTGACAGAATCACGTAGCGACATGCAAATGAAGTGAAATGTTTAATAAAAATGTTGCTGATTGCAAAACTTTTGACGAATTTGTGATCTCAAATGAAATTATTACGATAATATTCTAAACAAACCTATGATTCTCGATATTTGATTAATAAACTGCAAAAACAAATGTCTTTGAAATAACATTGAAGGTCAAACACTGTTACGGTTTTTTGATAAAATAACAGTCATCTTAGCTTTATTTCATTTGATTTCCAGAAAATATTGTTTAAAAACATAATATCTCGAAATGGTTTTGTAATCAGCATCAATTTTATAAAACTTTGCATACCGAATTATTGTATTAATATCTTCTAAAGTAATTTACCTACAGTTATGAAACACAGGTGGTGTATCAATAGACATAGAAAATATTGAAGTAATAATACGCCCCTCTGGCTTGAAGCCCGCAATATGTATGTAAAAAATAATAAATAAATAAATAAATAATGTTATTTGTTCAGAAAACTTAGTTGAATACGATTGATTATGCCTCTATGGTTTAGGAGTAAAGCGTTCGGCTCGTAATCCGGAGATCTCGGTTCGTCGGCAACCAAGCTGATCCTACAAATTCAATTGTTGAGGTTTGCCAAGTTAGCCAAGTTTGATGGAATATTGCTGGTTTCATTCAACCGTTCAAAAGGAACCAATTGCAAGTGCTTTACACTTTAAAGGAAAGAAATAAAAATCGATACGAAAAAAGAAGTTCTCCGGATTTTTTAAAAATCGTTATTTTTATGCAAATAAATTGATTTGGTTTCTGATCAAGTAAGCCGATATTTCCATTAAAAAGCCATTAATAACATTGGTTGGTAAGACCTAAGTAATCAGATTATAAACTCGATACAGTCCTAGCGTACCCCGTTTTAACGAAGGAAGATAATTTGAAGGGAATATTCAAAAGATCATAAATAATTCAATCAACGAAATCTTCACAAGATTTATTTGACTCGATTTTTATTACTTTCCTTTAAAGTGTAAAGCATTTGCAATTGGTTCCTTTTGAACGGTTGAATTAAACCAGCAATATTCCATCAAACTGGGCAACCTTGGCAAACCTCAACAATTGAATTTGTAGGATCAGCTTGGTTGCCGACGAACCGAGATCTCCGGATTACGAGCCGAACGCTTTACTCCTAAACCATAGAGGCATAACCAATCGTATTCAACTAAGTTTTCTGAACAAATAACATTACATACATATTGCGGGCTTCAAGCCAGAGGGGCGTATTATTACTTTAATTCAATTATGACTCATTTCCATTTAGAGTTAAGAAGATTATTTCATCGTCTGGAATATCGAGTAATTGACTTGTTTGTCAGGTTATGGTAGGTTATCAGAGTTTTCCATGTAACTGAGGGTATTAACCTTTTTACCAGCATAGCTGAAATAAGATTTATTGTAAACGGTCGCTATTCAAGGTATATAAGATTTAATGGATTTGCTGTGTAGTGTCGGCTTAAAATAGCACTACCCCATTTCTTCCGGTGGGTGTACGTAAGAGGCGACTAACGGTATTGGGGGCTTTAAATTGGGATTTTGGGCGATGCGGTTGGAGACCCATCACCAAGAACCTTTATTTCACCATCTCTTCCCCATGCAACTTCCAAAAGTGGCTGAGGAATTTCTAATTCCTAAGCTCTGGCTACCCCTTTCTAGGGATTTACAGCCGTGAGTATATGTATGTATGTATGTACGTATGTTGTTGTTGTCGTCCTATGGCACCTCACTGGTGCACAGGGCCTGCACAAGCTCCCGCCACGCCTTCCTGTCTGCTGCGACTTCCCTGGCCGCACTCCAACTCAGTCCCGCCGCTCGCAGCTCGCTCTCCACGCTCCGGCGCCAAGTGTGTACGGGACGGCCGCGGGCTCGCTTGCCGTCCGGTGGTTTCCACTCGAATGCGATGCTGGCGTTTGTGGTCCCTCTTCGAAATGTGTGCCCCATCCACCTCCATTTTCTCAGTGCGATGTCAGTCACAACTGGATTCTGCTGGCATGGCTGATTTATCCGCATGTCGACGGTTTTGCGTTTATTAATTCGCAGGCCCATGACTTCTGCTTGCTTTCTAAGGCTCTCAAGTTTATGTACGTATGTATAAGATTTAAATTATGAAGGCAACTATTTTGGCGATTCAGTTTAACATAGCCTTATACATTTTTTATTTGCATTGGGTATCAAATCTATAAATACCCTTTTGTACTGTTCCGGCTTTGCGTGGATAGTAGTTTATATTCCTAATGATAATTGTTGCGTAGTGTCGGCTTAGAATAGCACTACCCAATGTCTTCCCGTGACTCATCACCAAAATATTTACTTTACAATCGTTACCCCACTCAACTGTCAAAAGTGGCTAATTAATATTCCGAAGCTCTGGCTACCCCTACTTGGGATTTATAGCCGTGACTATATTTATGTATGACAATTATTTGTTTATAACACTACAAAAATGATTCGAGATCGAAATTGGCAAAGTATTGGGGGGTAGCTGTATTTAAAAAACGAGAGCTGCTAGAGAAAAACTGAGGGTAGATTTGAAATCAGAGACGTCAAATTAGTCGAAAACAGTTCAAAAACCTCATAAAACAAAAAAAGTTGGATTTTGTTCCCCAGTGTAAGTAGTATGATATTATTACATACACTACGCTTCTTCTTTAACTTACTAACCCATTATTTTTAAAAATGTTGTTCTGTGCGGTTTCAGAGTCTTTTAATTGCAGTTAGACAAACACACAATTAATTGTTTCCTGTCAATCTCAAATTCAAACATACATACATATACTCACGGCTATAAATCCCTTAACGGGGTAGCCAGAGCTTTGGAATGAAAAATTCCTCAGCCACTTTTGGAAGTTGATTGGGAAAAGATGGTTATTATAAATGTTTTTGTTGACGGGTCTCCAACCACATCGCCCAAAAATCACTTAAAAAGCCCCCTATACCCTTAGTCGCCTCTTACGATCACCCACGGGTAGAAATGGGGTAGTGTTATTCTAAGCCGGCACTACACGGCAATTAATTGTTTCCTGTCAATATCAAATTCAAACGTGCACGCCGTAAATCCCAGAAGGGATAACAGAGGTACTTCTATTTCTAAATATGAGTTGTCATTACTGTCACCTAGTGTTCAGAATACCCACGTTTTGTGTGGACAGTTTATACACATGATAAAGGGGTACGGCTATCGCCACTTTGTACACAATACTGTACTCTTTCCTCTTTGAATGAGTAGAGATATTTTTATCCACCGTACACCCGATTTCTGAGTTGAGTATTCAAGCTGAGAACGACTTAAGTATCGTTTTGTCTCATTCAGTTGTTAAGATTTCAATGCGACAGAACGATACTTCAGTTGTTCTCCGCTGAAATACTCAATTCAGAAATCGGTCGTTAATTTTTAAACGAATTCTCATTGGGGGTAAATCTATTTCTGATACTGAACTTAATGTTAGGTTTTTCAATTCAGTAGAAAATAATTTAGTTTAATTAAAATCGCAAGTTTTATCTTAAGCTACATTCCATCTCGCGATACAAACCAGAAATGGTACCAGTGCGGTCCCGATATTAATCAGATAAAGCGAGATTGGATCGAATAGTTGTGTGAAAAGGAACGTAATATCCCGTGGACCAATCTCAGATGAAAATTTATGGATTCTAATCAAGATGAGACGTCCTCGTCGTATCGAACTACGATACGGTAGTTTTATGACACCAATATGCCTTCTGTAAGGAATATTGTCTTATAAAATTCGTAAAAACTATCATTTGTATTCTTAGCTTTTTTAGGGTTCTGTTATTATCTATACTTAGGATAAATCTGTAGAAAGGTCAATTCCGTACATGAAATGTATTTTCAAAATAACTATCAGGGGGTTATTAGTGATCGATACTGATACCAAAAATGCAATCAGTAAAATTTTTGTCTGTCTGTCTGTCTGTCTGTCTGTATGTCGGTTTGTATGTTCCTTATGGAAACAAAAAGTACTCGACAGATTTTTACGAAACTTGGCATAATTATTTTTTATACTCCTAGGCAGCTTATAGTATATTTTTCAGCAGAGTAGTGAAGGGGAATTTTGGGAAATTTTGGGAAAACGGGAGAAGTTATTCCATTTTTTAAGCTTCCGTCGCGTGTGCAGCCTTAATGGTTAAATTTACATAGAAATCATGTATGACGGAAAAATTCTTCATAAAATTGTCTAAAAAAATTCCCGCAACAGTATATGTCTATCTTTTATGGTTGACTCACAATAACACGTGTAACCCCTGATAGCTTAGCAGTTCAGAACATTCTGATTATATTTGTTTCGTCTTACGTTTATAATACTCTCATTCATCACTAATTTAAAAAAGGTAACATTATCACCTATTCAATAAAAAAAGAATCATAGAAATCGGTAGAGAAACACCGAAATTATATATGAAATAAGCCATCGCACCCGTGACCAAAACCAAATCGTTACTAATTTACATATTACATACTAGATGGCGCCAGTAATTGCATCCTACATAGGGTTACCATATCTCAGGATTTGTCCTGAGATTTCAGGATTTTTCGACTCTTCTCAGGATTCCGGCCGGATTTAGCAAATCAGCTCAGGATTTTGAATACTTATGTATTAATTTAAAACAAACTTAAAATAATCTTCTTTTGGTAACAATTGCAGTTAAAATCAATACTTATTTATCGAAGTAAAACGAACTAAAAACAATCATCTTCAATAATCATCTTTAAAAATAATGTTACCAACATTTTCAGGTAAAATCAATACTTGGCGATCGATAGTTTCTGCCTACCCCAATGGGAACTAACGGCGTGAGAATATGTATGTATGTATGTTATTTATCCAAACACGATGTAACTTACATACAAGCTTGCAACGCGTCGCGTAAAATGCGTGCGCAAGATCCGCAGTGTATACAACGATAATAATAAGTTTTTGAGTGAAAATTCTCATGTGTAGAAAATCTTAGGACTTTTCCATGGAAATCAGGCCTTTTCTCCGGACTTTTGATTTTTTTCATCTGGTAACCCTAATCCTACATCACGTAGTGATTTCTTTTTTAACCGACTTCAAAAAAAGGAGTGTTCTCAGTTCGACCGTATATTTTTTTCTTTTTATGTTTGTTCGCCGATTACTTCGCCATTTATGAACCGATTTTGATTATTATTTTTTTATTCGAAAGAAGATACTCCCGGATTGGTATCCCGGAGAAATCGAGGGGAACCCTCAAATTTTATAGGCAAATGTATCGCGTTTTACATATTTTCTGAACTTATATTGGCATTTTTTAAATCTTTTTGTTCATGAAAACCTATTATTAAATTATTATTACTAATAAATAAAGAATAACCGCCTGTGTCGAAATTTTTCTTTCCTTTATTTATTCTTTATTTATTTATTAGTTATATTGGCATTTGCTTCTGAAAATCATATTGTTATGCTGCTGAGCTGATGATGGAAGGTGTGGGTCCTCAATCACTAGGTATTAGGAAACAGTTCTTTCCACATTCTATATAGATTTATACTCCTCTTCGTAGCTTTTATGAAGAGAAGTACAGGTTCACTAAACATTTCTTTTGTTATGTTATTGTTACCGAGATTACCAGATACCCAGGAATCGAGGGGACTGTCGAAACTCACAATCATGTGACAGTGTATTTGTTCAAAACGCCGATAGGCCTGCCCTGTATAACGTGCGAACACTGCCTAAGCAAATCGTGGGTACTCTGAACAACAGGTGACAATGTCACGTGATATTCAGAAGTATTACTACCTCTGCTTACCCCTTCAGGGATATTCGGCGTGAACGTTTGAGTCTTTCTTGAGATGTAGAATTGTAGACCATCGCCTTTCGAAGGATTTTAAGAACAATGTAAGGTTACATATGGTTGAGCCTATTTAATATCGTATTATAATAGAAATACCGGAAATACGAAGAATAATACAGTAACCGTCGCTTCCTCATCCGAGAGGCTTCTTTGCCAGGTCTACCCATCTCTAAAACTCGTAAAATAAAATAATTTTTACCAAAAAGAAAACCGACTTCATAGTTGGAAAAACAACCGAAAATAAACAATCTAGTACTAAAAAGTACGAAATAAGTTTTTTAATTGAATATGAGTACTGTGATTAATACCTTAGCAATTTCTTTATTCCACACGCGTCAGTCCAACTTACCTAAATCTTAAGATTCTCTTAAATTAATTTTTGAGTCGGTGCCAGTCAATCAAAAGTAAATTCACCCTACTATCTATCTCTGATTACGTTTTAAATGGTAATACATACAAAACTCAATTTACCCTAAAACAACAAGGTACCCTACATAATTTAATGTTTTTTTAATGTTTTTTGACATGAATTCCTCATGTGGGGATTATTACTCATAAATAAAAGATGTTATTAAAGGAAAGAAAAAAAAAGAAAAATTTCGACACTGGCGGGGTTTGAACCCGCGACCTTCGGGTATACGCCCCCGTCGCTCTGCCAACTGAGCTACAGTGTCAG
>OY755183.1:1463062-1671606 GCA_963576735.1 Bedellia somnulentella
CTCAGCGGGATTCGATTCCGCAACCTCCGGACCCAGAAGCTAGTCACCTATCCACCCGGCCACGGACATCGTCTTACTAACGTGAATGTGTAGTGAAAGGATTTTCAGGATCGAACAAAGCCCATGCATGCCTGCCGACCCCAATGGAAGCTATTGACATGAGTATTATTATACACCCTCGCACATACACACACAGTCACACATACATTCATTCTCACATACATATCCAATACACACACACACACACACATACACTCGTAACTAAACACTTCGCAATATGCACAAACTATTACTCAGTTGCTTTTGTAATTTAGTTAGTTTTATTTTTATTTAAACCAGTTTTTTGTTTCTTTTTCTCTCTTAAGATTTGTATTATTTGTTGTGTATTATATGTGTTCCCTAGATTCATGCGATACAGGCAATGCCTAGTGCGTGAATCATTGTAAATTCCAAAGTAATGGGTTTTTCTTGTAATAAATATCTTTTTCTTTAAAAAAACAAAAAAAAGTATTAATACGTTGGAATATTTTTATTAGTTTAAATAAAATATTATAAAACATTGCTGTGTAGTGTCGGCTTAGAATAGCACTACCCCATTTCTGCCGGTGGGTGTATGTAAGAGGCGACTAACGGTTTTGGGGCCTTTAAGGGATTTTTGGGCGATGCGGTTGGAGACCCATCACCAACAACCTTTATTTTTACTATCTTTTCCCCACTCAAATTTCCAAAAGTGGCTGAGGAATTTCTAATTCCTTAGCTCTGGCTACCCCTTCTTGGGATTTATAGCTGTGAGTATATGTATATATGTATTATAAAACATTTAATTAGAAGCAAAGTTGCCTTTTATTCCTAATAATAATAATCACCCTATTCAAAGTAGGTACTTGCACATAAATATACTGAACCATAAAAGTGTTTTATAAGATTGAAAAATAAGCTTAATTTATCAATCTTAAATAACACAAGATCAATTGAAAGTAAAAATAAATCATGAAATAATTGGCTATGTTTACCAGTTGGAGAAATTAAATCGAGGTAAACAAAACAGTATTGTTGACATAAACCTTTCATAGCCTTGCCCTTAATTAGTTTGTTTACTATGCTCATATTACAGTTAGTAAAATACACGTACAATATTCCTCTAATGCCTGTCTAAGGACAAAGTCGTGTACGAAAGACACTACTTCATTTTTCCTTATTGTTGAACGAGACGGTTCAAGATGCGTATGAATCGAAACATTTTCTGAAAACGGCAAGAGACCGAATTCGGTATGCAAAGTTTTACTAAAGTGATGCTGATTACAAAACCATTTCGAGATATCATGGTTATAAACAATATTTTCTTGAAATTATATCAATTGAAGCTAAGATGACTGTTATTTTATCAAAAAACTGTAACAGTGTTTGACCTTCAATGTTGTTTCAAAGACATTCGGTTTTGCAGTTTATTAATAAAATATCGAAAATCATAGGTTTGTTTAGTATAATATCGTTATAATTTCTTTGACATCACAAATTCGTTTTATGTTTTGCAATCAGCAACATTTTTATACATCATTTCGCTTCATTCGCATGTCGCTACGTGATTTTATCAATCGATGACGTCATAAAGTACAAAAGTTGAACAATCTTTAAAAAATCATAACTTTACAATTACTCATTTTAAATGGAAAATATTCAAATATTTAATACATACAAAAAAAAAACTTTTCATACCGAATTGTGAAGAAGTGAAATAAAATAGTGCTATTCTAAGCCAACACTACATAGCATTATAACATACATACATTCATACATATACTCACGGCTATATTTCCCTAGAAGGGGTAGCCAGAGCTAAGAAATTATAAATTTCTCAGCCACTTTTGGAAGTTGAGTGGGGAAAAGATGGT
Source organism: Bedellia somnulentella (assembly GCA_963576735.1). NCBI lineage: Eukaryota > Metazoa > Arthropoda > Insecta > Lepidoptera > Bedelliidae > Bedellia > Bedellia somnulentella. The sequence continues at coordinate 1,464,955 of OY755183.1, forward strand.
ATAAATAAAGGTTTTTGGTGATGGGCCTCCAACCGCATCGCCCAAAAATTGAATAAAAAGCCCCAATACCCTTTTAACATAAAAACTGAAAATTGAATAAGGGCGTTGCTGCTACGTGATTTTGCGTCCCGTATGTACAACAGATAGTGTGTTTTTCCGACGTATCTATGTCAATGAAATAACCGGGCAGCGACGAGGCGTAGTTATTCAGTAATCATCCGCAAAGCCTCATAACGATGCCATTGAAAGAGTTTCGAGGACTCATTAAAACCTTATTCAGTTTGATTGTTCACTCGGGACCATTGAAATATGTCATTTCGAGCAATTTCGATTCTTGTTTAGTAGAGGGATTATTATCATGTGTGTGACGGCAGTATTAATAACTGCTGGTTTTATCTCCGCCCAGCTAGCACAATCACCCTTTTAACTAGATAACACGTGGTTTAAAAGAGCCATCTCTTTCCCACTTACATAGTGTCGTATATTTTATCTCATTGCTGTGTAGTGTCGGCTTAGATTGCTGTGTAGTGTCGGCTTAGAATAACACTACCCCAGTTCTACCCGTGGGTGATCGTAAGAGGCAACTAAGGGTGTAGGGGCTTTTTAAGTGATTTTTGGGCGATGTGGTTGGAGACCCGTCACCAAAAACATTTATTATTACTATCTTTTCCCCAATCAACTTCCAAAAGTCGCTGAGGAATTTCTCATTCCAAAGCTCTGGCTACCCCGTTAAGGGATTTATAGCCGTGAGTATATGTATGTATGTATGTATTTTATCTTATTGTAACCGATAAAGTAACGCTCGTGCTAGGCCTGAGTAAATAACTGCTACTACTACATGCCTACATACTGCTACTGTGGTCAAATGGTAAGAGCGTTTGGATTATGATGTAGATGGTTTGATTCCAGGGGACTACACTTACTAAAACCTGGAGTGGCAGCCACGTACTGCATGTTTCAGTGTGGGTAGGCTATGCTGAAATATAATTAGAGCTATGATGTAGAATATATAAAAGCCAAAAAAGGTTGAGTTTTTTTCATCTAATACAAAAATAAACGATAAAGAAAAGTCCTGGTGCAGCGGAAACAATTTATATGCAGAGTAATAAATAAGTTCAAAAGCATATAAGCAATTAATAATTGCTAATCCTTAACTTGCACTTTTGAACATTACTTTTGTATTAAAGCCGACAATAACTAATATCTAGTCAGATAAAATCGCACCACAAAGGTAATTTAGCACTGCAGCTAGCGACCGTCACACGTTCTACAGCCAACAATCCCGGGAGATTCTCGTTTTTGGACAAAATGGTATCGCTAAAGTTGTTGAAATAAGTTGTATCCTTTATTTTTCATATTTTTTTAAACATTCTTATGTTTTGTTGTGTAGTGCCGGTTTTGCCGAGTAGCGCCGGCTGAGAATATCACCACCCCTTTCTACCATTTTCTCCTCTATTAACTTTTCTAGATTAGATTAGACTAGACTAGATTTTCTTGCTCTAAAGCTCTCGCTATCCCTTTTTGCGATTTATGGCCGTGAGTATATGTATGTATCTTTATAAAGTTTCAGTTGAAGTTAGGTAGAACATGCTTTAGCTCACACTAATGCATAGACAACTTGACTGGCAAGTTAATTTAATGGGCCATCCGCGCACCCTGTGAAAATGATTTCATTTGATTCAATCTTTATCGACTCCAGACGGCCTAGCACGAGCAATATTTTATCGATACGATATCAGTTAGAATGAGATAACAGTAAACAATACTAAGTAACTGCGTAAGGGATGGATGTGTAGCGGCGCGCTGTCAGTATAAAATGACGCGCACTACATAGAAACGCTGACAGTGCAAGAAGAATCACATTCCACAGCAACAGCAAGCGATATACGTCACTCTCGTCATCAAGACTCGCCATACAAATCGTACATCGCGCAATCGAAGTTTCTAAAATGATCAGTATATATACAAGTTCCAACTTAATAGTAGGGGAGGCCTGGATGCTAAATTTGCAGTTGCTCGAGCATCGTAGAAACCTATAGGATTTGATAGTTTATGTTCCAAAATAAAAGAAGTATATTACAAGTTTATATTTTAGTGGGGGAGAGAACGTGTAAACATTTATAAAAATGTAAAAAAAAGTAGTAGTATAGCAATACTTGGGCGCGTCAGCCATTAACAGTATGAATGCGATTTATGATTCTGATAACCATTATATATCAATCTGATGATTAATGCAAGGGATGTCGTTATTCTGGCCATTTTAAAGGAAATTTAACAACAATGTTCAGTCTTCACGCCTGCACAAATATTACACCAAAGCACCATCGCGGGAACATTGCCGTCACCCGCATCACGCGCTTGAAGATTCTTGACCATCTTATTTCTTAACGTCACGCCCAAATCGTCAGATTATCCAGATATACACTCTTCTAAATGTAATTAACCTACCTTTACTTAGTCTGAAGCGCTCGAGTTTTTTGGAGGATTGTCTTTTTTTACTAATCTGACGGATTCCCCTCAGCATACCCCGCTATACGAAGGGTTCATACTCGATAGATGTACATCAAAGGGTACAAGGATTCTCCCTATATAATAATCTGATATGCTCGAGTCACTTCAAAAATCCCCGCTTCGCCTCCCCTACCATAATACAGTTGGACTGCGTTCCCCAGGCATACCACCGCCTGGCGGAAGATCTTCTCTTTTCATTCACAGATGGTTTATACCACGTGATATTTTATTTATAAGTCGTTCGTACTAGTATGCACGAAATCAAACGAAAGTCGTTCTAGTTAATATATAGAATGCCGTGGTAATAACAATAAACTGTTAGTCTTTTAATCAATCAAATTTTGAATTCACAAGTGCAATGAAGATACCTTATCATTTAACACGGTTTCCAAAAGTCAGAATCCATCTCATCTGAAAAACCTAGCATAACTCACCTGTGTATAAAAAACCGTACTCAACCGTGATAGCTCAGTGGGTAGAACTCCGCTTATCGTGCAGTCGACTGGTGTTCTAATCCCGGGTAGGGCCTACACCAATTTTACCTTTTCTAAAGAGTTATGTGCGGTTAATTTTTCATGGTTGTACCTCTGCCAACCACTTCGGGGAAATGCGGCATGAACATTTGATTTTGAATTGAGAGCTCACCTGTATCGTAATACAATAAGAAATGAGAATAAATGAATAAATAAATTCTCCGTGGCTCTTCAATTTGTTCATGGATGACTGTTTAACAGAGTTGCGTGAAAGTGATTATGGATTGAGAATGGGTGGATTCATCATTAAATGCCTCTTATATGCCGACGATCAAATGCTACTTGCATCATCGGTGGAAGAGCTGCAAGAGATGATGAATATTGCATGTGCGTCTTTTGAAAAAAGGGAATGAGGGTGAATGTGGATAAAACAAAAACTATGGTTTTTGAGAGAGAGGTGAATATGACCGAATGCGTGATTGAGATTAATGGTAAGAAAGTGGAACAAGTGAAAGATTTTGTATATTTGGGAAGTTTGTTTACTAGGGATGGAAAGTGTGATGAAGATATCGAGAGAAGAGTGAAAAAGGGTAATGCGGTAAATGGAGCACTGGATAGTCTAATGTCTAGTCAGTCGGTGTCTGAAAAGGCCCGAATGGCTGTGCATGATGCTGTCCTCGTTCCTACGCTTATGTATGGCAGTGAATGTTGGGTGTGCCAGAAGAAGCATGAAAGTAGAGTGAATGCAGTAGAAATGAGATCCCTCAGAAAAGTGTGTAATGTAAGGTTATGTGATCGTGTGAGGAATGATGTGATTCGTGAAAGGTGTGGTGTAAAAGATAATATTGTAAGAAAGATAGAAAAAGGAATGTTGAGATGGTTTGGGCACATAGAGAGGATGGATGACAGTAAATTGGTGAAAGAGATATATAGAGCCAATGTGGAAGATAATGTTAGTAGAGGACGACCTCGGAGGACACATTTGGATCAAATAGAAAATGTGCTCAAAAAGGCAGGTGTCCGCAGTATGAAGAATAAAACAGCATGTATGAAAAGATTGATGGATGTAAACGAAGCCAGAGAGGTTTGCCAGGATCGTACAAAGTGGCGATCGATAGTCTCTGCCTACCCCAATGGGAACTAACGGCGTGAGAATATGTATGTATGTATGTATGAGAATGAATGGTAAAGAATAAAAAGAAAAGTTAGTGACGATGTTCTGAACCTTATCTGAGCGAAGCCTATCAAAGAAATGCCACGTAAGTTTAGAATATCACAACGCCAACTTTCTCCGCGTTAGTTAGGTCAGGAAATGAGAGGTATGAAGTTACTGAAGTGATTTTTGCTCAATACGGTTGGAAACCAATCAGATACGATAATTTTTTAAACTTGTAACTGAAAAAAACAACCTGAAATGTATTTAAATTGGTCAACACTATACTCGACATCTATAATTGGTTCTCTTCTTTTCTAAATATTAATTTAAAAAACAAGTCACATCCATTCGTGTCATCAATATTTATTATCAAGCTCAAACTCAAATTTTTACACCGTATATCCTTGAAGGGGTTGGCAGGGATACTAATACTCCCGAACATCACGTGACATTGTCACCTGGTGTTCAGAGTACCCACGTTTTGCTTGGACAGTGTACTCAACTAATAGGGGGCACGCCTATCGCAGTTTTGTACGAATACAAATTCAGTATTTAATGAATTTGAATGCATGTACCTTAAATAAAGCAACGTATGTTTCTATCAAGAATTTTCACTGCAAACCTTGTTACATTTAGTTGTGAAGTTAAAGAAAGTCAGATTTACTTAAAAATACTTTCATTTCGGTTCATTCAAAGTCGGTTCGTCTCATACATACATACATATACTCACGGCTATAAATCCCTTAACGGGGTAGCCAGAGCTTTGGAACGATAAATTCCTCAGCCACTTTTAGAAGTTGATTGGGGAAAAGATGATAATAATAAACGTTTTTGGTGATGGGTATCCAACCACATCGCCCAAAAATCACTTAAAAATCCCCTATACCCTATGTCGCCTCTTACGATCACCCACGGGTAGAAATGGGGTAGTGTTATTCTAAGCCGACACTACACGGCAAAAAGTAATATTTATATAATAATAAATAAGTAATATTTCCTTGTAATAAAAAGTAACATTTTTGTTGTATCCAACATTCTTCGCTTATAATTACGTTATATTTGACCAAAAACACAAACATAAAATTGTCGTAGAGCTTTCAAGGAAACGGTAACCAATTAAACGGTCTATGACGTCACGCTCGTAATTAAAACGTAACATTACTCTCGATCCAAAATACTTAGCTACGTTCACTCTGACGTCATCTTTACAAAACAAACACTTGGTAATTAGTGTTATAATAATTCGTATATTATACTGATAAAGATGCTATTGTAAGAAAGATAGAAAAAGGAATGTTGAGATGGTTTGGGCACATAGAGAGGATGGATAAAAAAAATTGGTAAAAGGGATCTATAGAGCTAGTGTGGATGGTAATGTTAGTAGAGGACGACCACGGAGAACACACTTGGACCAAATTGAGAGTGTGCTCAAAAAGGCTGGCGTCCGAAGTATGAAGAATAAAAGAGCATGTATGAAATGATTGATGAATGTAAACGAAGCTAGAGAGGTTTGTCAGGATCGTGCGAAGTGGCGATCAATAGTCTCTGCCTACCCCAATGGGAACTAATGGCGTGAGTATATGTATGTATGCATATTAGAGATAGCCAGTGGGTAGAACAGCGCTTATCGTGCAGACGATGAGGGTTCAAATCCTGGGTGGGCCCACACCAATTTGTCTTTACTGAAGACATATGAGTAGTTAATTTATTATGATTGTTATCGGTGAGAGATCTTCCATCGCGAGGAAACCCAAATAGCTGAGTTGCACTTAGTCATATGACATTGTATTCATACAAAACGGCGATAGATCTGCCGGACGTGAGTACAATGTCCGAGCAAAATGTGGGTACTCTGAACACCAGGTGGCAATGTCACGTGATATTCAGAATTATTAATACCTCTGCCAACCCCTTCGAGGATATACGAGATCGATTGAGTTGATATTTTTTTGCGATACTCTAATAAGGAAAATCGTGAAAAAGATACTCGTCGCAGTTTTCATCATCATCATCAGCCCACACTCGTCCACTGCTGGACATAGGCATCTCCCATGGCGCGCCACCTCTTCCTATCCTCGGCCAGCCTCATCCAACCACTCCCGGCCATCTGCTTTAGGTCGTCGGTCCAGCGGGCTGGAGGGCGCCCCACACTGCGTCTGCCAGTGCGTGGTCTCCACTCAAGAACTCGTCTTCCCCAGCGGTTATCGGTTCTTCGGCAGATGTGACCAGCCCACTGCCACTTCAATTTGCTGATCCGATGAGCTACGTCAGCCACTTTCGTTCTCTGTCGGATCACGTCATTTCTGATGCGATCCAACAGAGTGATGCCGAGCATAGCTCGCTCCATCGCTCTTTGAGTGACTTTGAATTGGTGGACTAGTCCAGCCGTGAGTGTCCACGTTTCCGCACCATACGTTAACACTGGCAGGACGCACTGGTTGAAAACCTTAGTCTTCAGACCCGCAGTGTGCGTCCATTGTACGTAGCCAGGTCTAGTTGGTGTTGGCAGCCGTTTCTAACCCGGTGATTCTTAGCACCCTCTGCCCTACCGGTTGGACCCTGACCGCTGCCAAAATGGCCAGGACCGGCAGGACTGCCGGGAATTGAGGGCCGTTGGATTTTCGTCGCAGCCATAAGAGTAAAATGCCATAATCACCACGCTTGGCAGGCGGATTGGTGATCGCAGTGGCGGAAGTTTTATCGCAGGCATGCTGCTGCCCATGCCTACGTTGGTATTTGCTTCTGCCTAGTGTGGAATGGATTGACCGCCATTTACGGTAGACTGACTGCACCGTTCGGTCCAGTGTGATTTCAAGATCACACTGGATCGCACGGCGGGCGATGGGGTCGTCACGTCCCGACGCCATAAATCTCATAAAAGGGTAGCCATAGCTTCAAAGATAGTAATTCTTCATCCACTTTTGGAAATAGATTATGGAAAAGATAGTTAAATAAGGGTTGTTAGTGATGAGTTACCAACTGCATCGCCCAACAATCACTTAAAAAGCCTCAATGTCCTTTATTTTCTTTACAACGCCCGCGGGAATATAAATATAAAAAAACAGAAGTTGTGATAGTGTTTAGGTGTTTTGGATGTAAAGCGGATGCAAAAAATGTAGTCCACGCGGACGAAGTCGCGGGCAAAAAGCTAACAGTCGCAGTTTTAACTAGTTTTAATTAATAAATGCAAACATACATATACTCACGGCTATAAATCCCAAAAATGGGTTGCCAGAGCTTTAGAACACAAAATTCCTCGGCTTCTTTTGGAAGTTAAGTGGGGAAAAGATTTAAAACAAAGGTTTTGGTGATGGGTCGCCAACCGCCTCACCTGAAATCACTTAAAAAGCCCTAATACACTTGGTCGCCTCTTACTAACAATCCACGGGCAGTAATGGGGTAGTGCTATTCTAAGCTAATACTACACATCTGCTTTTTGCTGATCTATGAAACTCTGGAAACGAAAAGCGTGAAAGGGATACTTGTAATAGACGATGAAAAGATGAAACGCGGCGGGAGTTGCTACAACAGTACCTAGTTTTAATTAATACTGCACAGAGAATGCCGGATTTAACTTAATAGACGCTGATTTCAGGTGGAGCGCTCGGACTTGTTGCTAAGTCGGTTTTAAACGATGTTCGCGGTAATTGAGTTAACAATATTGATGCGGAAGTTATTTTCAACATTCTGTAGCTTATATTAAAGATTTTTTATCATTCATACGTAAACTAACAATTTTAAGCTACAAATAGATGTTTTTAAAACTTTTCATACATACATATACTCACGGCCATAACTCCCAAAATGGATAGCCAGAGCTTCAAAACTGAAAACTCCTCAGCCATATTTAGAAGAACTTTAGATTAAGGAATTCCACAGCAACTTTCGGATTTTAAGAAAAAAATAAAATATTGTTGGTGATTAGTCTCCAGCCGCATCGCTTAAGTCTGACACCATAAACCTTATCACACGACACTAATAGAAGATATTAGTGCTATTCCTAGCTGACACTACACAGCTTACATTTGGCATCCAAGAGCGTAAAGATATGTGTAAGTGCTGTTCTAAGCTGGAAACTACAAAGCATACGTTGGTATATCTATGTGTCACAGCCATTGATGACTACATACATACATACATACATACATACATATTCTCACGCCGTTAGTTCCCATTGGGGTAGGCAGAGACTATCGATCGCCACTTTGTACGATCCTGGCAAACCTCTCTGGCTTCGTTTACATCCATCAATCTTTTCATACATGCTCTTTTATTCTTCATACTGCGGACACCTGCCTTTTTGAGCACATTTTCTATATGATCCAAATGTGTCCTCCGAGGTCGTCCTCTACTAACATTACCTTCCACATTGGCTCTATATATCTCTTTCACCAATTTACTGTCATCCATCCTCTCTATGTGCCCAAACCATCTCAACATTCCATTGATGACAAAAACTATAAAATAAGTAAATGTATTCAATAAGCTGCTTTACCACATTTAAAAAAACTTTTATGATAGTGATATGAATAGGATTTTTTGATAGTTTTAAAAAGGCACGTAAAAATAAATAGTTTTCAATTCTCTCCCTAAATAGGAAAAAAAAATGATCATTTCCTAATTCATACGGCAAGATATTTTTCCGTTTCATGTTTATGATAATATAGAACTATTATTTTATATCTTTTAAGTCTTCTGAGAGCTACGTCTCAATAACTGATGTTCTTTAAAAGCTGTAAAATACATATCATGGTGAGTATGAGAAGCCATAGTAAAGATTTAAAAAATATGTGAATGACACTTCGTATATCTATATATACAATATACAATTTATCATGGTTGTTTATGGTGAGGAAAAATATCGTGATGAAACCCACATGGCTGAGTTGAACTAAGTCATGTGACAGTGTATTCGTACAGAACTTCGAAAGGCCTGCCCCCTCTCACGTGAGCATACTGTCCAAGCAAAACGTGGCAGAGGAACACCAGATCACAATGTCATGTGATGTTCAGAAGTATTAGTACATCTGCCAATCCCTTCGGGGATATACGTCGGAACGTTTAACAACGTGAAGGTTTTGAATACATAGATGAATCCACGTTTGAACAGGCTTTGTCTAAACTAATACGACCGATGAACCGCAAGCTTTCAGGCTCCGGTACTGTGTGGTGTCGATATCGAATTCATTCTAAGAGGTACATGTCTAGTTTATGTAACTTTATGCTTAATAAAATTTATTGATTTAAAAAAAAATATGTAAGGTTTGTTGTGACTACATTCATTCAACTTTATTCTTAAACATGTATGAAAGGAAGTCGGAGTTCATCTCGTACATTTTTTTAAGTCAGCATTTCAAGTTTAATTAGGAAAATGTAGTAAGATAAAGGATCTTTGGTGGAATTCCTCCTTAAAACCCACAAACTAATTAAGCATCCTCGTACAACACCTAAGGGAAAAAATTGGTTAGTGCTATTCTAAGCTGACACGATACTTTTAATATGAGATGTAAGTGCTAGTCTACCCCATCTCTTCCCGTGGGTGTTGTAGACTACCCCATCTCTTCCCGTGGGTGTCGTAGAAGTCGACTAAGGGACTAGGGCTTTTCCATCTTCGCCCTTACACCAATCCAAGGTCTGCCGCGCCGAGGGATGCGTGGCCAGGGGTGAGCCTGGTCGCTAGCGTGCCGCCGTCCCGGAGCTTGGTGCACTCCGGGTACTAAATAACCTTACCTAGTCAAGCGGGGCTCTGGCTATTGTATGTAGCTCGCCACTCATCACACCATGGTTTCTCACGGGGCGAAAAGTGGGCTAAAGAGACCCGCTTCAGTACGATGAATGTATGTGGAGGAATGTTTGAAAAATTAGATGAAGTATGTATGATTATGAATGAAAGAAAACTGGATTTTCTATGTTTAAATGAGACGAAGCGTAAGGGAAAGGAAGTTTCACAACTTGGCAACATCACAGCCATCTGGTCTGGAGTCGCTGACAATGACCGAGCTAGCCAAGGAGTGGGACTTCTGATATCTGAAAGGATGGCTCAGTGTATGAAAGATTACGAATGTGTGAGTCCAAGGCTCCTATGGATTAAGGTGAAATTGGGTCTAGTCCGGATGCGCATAATTTGCGTTTATGCTCCGGACATGTCTAAATCCCTATCCGAGAGGGAGGAGTTTTGGAATCTGTTAGACGATGTTGTGAATGGGTGTGATTAGAATGAGAGACTTATAATGTTAGGAGATTTTAATGGCTGGGTTGGTGTGTCACGCAACGGTTGCGAAAGAGTTTTAGGAAAGTTTGGCGATCAGAGGATGAATGAGAATGGTGAGAAATTGATTGAGGTATGTTTGGAGAGGAATCTTTGTGTTACAAACACGTTGTTTAAATACAAAGATATCCATATGTATACAAGACAGAGGGGAAGCGAGAGAAGTATGATTGATTTTGTGATAGTTGATGAAAGGCTGAGAACAAAGGTTGTTGACACCAGGGTCTATAGGGGCACGAACGTTGGCACAGATCACTTTCTCGTTATATCACGATTAAGGGGTCTGTGTACGCGTTGGCGTCACAGGCCTTAAGTGTCAAAATATCAGAGATGAATACGTCAGGAAATTGGATGATAGACTAAGTTGCGTGGAGATGAAGGATGAAATGGAAATAGAAGAAGTATGGGATGTGCTCAAATCGACGATGGTTGAATGTGCGACGGAAGTTTGTGGAGTGTGTAAAAGGTCAAATAGACCACCAACAAGTTGGTGGGATAAAGTTGTGAAAGAAGCGGTTGGAGATAAGAAGAAAGCGTGGTTAGATTTACTAGCGATTAAAGCTAGTAAACGGATGAATGCGAGTGTAACTGACGATGTAGTGCAGAAAAGTGAAGATGAATATAAGAGAGTTAAGAATGAGGTGAAGAAGAAAATAGAGAAGAAAAAGCGGGATTTGCAAGAGTGGTGTGAGAGGAAACTTTCTGATAATTTCCGGAATAACCAAAAGTTATTCTGGAAGTATATCCGGAAGGAAAAGGGAGTTTCCCAAAACACGAGAGTGAGTGTAATAAGAGATGAACAGGGTGAATTGGCGACGGATGAAAGTAGCATGAAACGGGTATGGAAGAATTATTTTGAGGGACTGTTTGAAAAAGAGGATGCATCCATTTCTTCGCCAATCGACAGTAATGTTGATTGGAACGAAGAGATGGGTGATTTCAGTGACAGTGAGATTAGTATGAAAGAAATAATGAAAGCAATGAAAAGTATGAAAGTAGGGAAGGCGGCAGGGTATGATAGGATTACTATCAAAATGCTGAGGGCTGGTAAAGGGTTGGTGGCTTCTTGGTTGTACTTCCTTTTCCAAAAATGCTGGTCGAGTGGCAAAGTTCCACGAGACTGGTGCAAGGCGGTGATTGTGCCTCTATATAAAGGAAAGGGGTCACACTAAGAGGCTAAAAACTACCGTGGCATCAGCTTACTCAGCATTGTTGGTAAATTGTATGCTAAGGTACTGATTGAAAGAGTGATGAATGAAACTGATGAGAAAATATGGGATGTGCAAGCGGGATTTAGGAAAGGAATGGGATGTATGGATCAAATCTTTTCTCTAAGGAACATCACTGAAAAGTTCTTAGCTAAGAACCAAAAGGTGTATTGCTCCTTCATTGATTTAGAGAAGGCGTATGATAGGGTGGTAAGAAAGTGTTTATGGGGGGTGTTATCCAAGTTCGGTTTGGGGAGTCAACTTATACGTGCATTGGTATCACTCTATGAGGATTCTAGTGCATGTGTAAGAGTAAACGGGGAAAACACTGACTGGTTCGGAATCTCTAGGGGTGTCCGACAGGGATGTGTAGCTTCCCCGTGGCTCTTCAATTTGTTCATGGATGACTGTTTGACAGAGTTGCGTGAAAGTGATTATAGACTAAGAATGGGTGGATTCATCATTAAATGCCTCTTGTATGCTGACGATCAAGTGATACTTGCATCATCGGCAGAAGAGTTGCAGAAGATGATGAATATTGCATGTGAGTCTTTTGTAAGAAAGGGAATGAGGGTGAATGTGGATAAGACCAAAACGATGGTTTTTGAGAGACAGGAAGATGTGACAGAATGCGTGATTGCGATTGATGGTAAGGAGGAACAGGTGAAGGAGTTTGTATATCTGGGAAGTTTGTTTACAAGGGATGGAAAATGTGATGAAGACATTGAAAGAAGAGTGAAAAAGGGTAATGCGGTAAATGGAGCAATGAATAGCCTAATGATCAGTCAATCAGTGTCTGAAAAGGCCCGAATGAATGTGCATGATGCTCTTCTTGTTCCTACGCTTATGTATGGAAGCGAATGTTGGGTGTGGCAGAAGAAGCATGAGAGCAGAGTGAATGCAGTAGAGATGAGGTCCCTCAGAAAAAATTGTAATGTTAGATTATGTGACCGAGTGAGAAATAGTGTTATTCGTGAAAAGTGTGGTGTGAAAGATGATATTGTAAGAAAGATAGAAAAAGGAATGTTGAGATGGTTTGGGCATATAGAGAGGATGGATGATAGAAAATTGGTAAAAGGGATCTATAGAGCTAGTGTGGATGGTAATGTTAGTAGAGGACGACCACGGAGAACACACTTGGACCAAATTGAGAGTGTGCTCAAAAAGGCTAGCGTCCGAAGTATGAAGAACAAAAGAGCATGTATGAAGAGATTGATGGATGTAAACGAAGCTAGAGAGGTTTGTCAGGATCGTACAAAGTGGCGATCGATAGTCTCTGCCTACCCCAATGGGAATTAATGGCGTGAGTATATGTATGTATGTATGTATGTAAGTGCCTGGAGGGGTAGCCAGATCCCTAGAATATGAAATTCCTCAGCCACTTTTGAAACTACAGTAAGGAAAAGGTTGGTAAATGTAGATGTTGTTGGTGATGGGGTCGCCTCTTAGGAACACCCACGTGAAGAAATGGGGTAGTGCTATTCTTAGAGTTAAAAGAACCAAACTTTGGTTTTGCCATGTTGGTGACCACCGACTACAGCACACGACGTCCTTCTAAGCACAAGGAGTCATTTGGATTGGCCAGACAAGTACGAGCAGAAAAAGGATATCAAAGAACTGCAGACAAAGCGCTTCGAATCCACGGCTCAAGAGAAACAACTCGTAGCACGGCAGCAATGGGACACGCAACGGGGCACCAACACCGTGGCTGCTGGCGTCGATACTCAGGTTCCGGCATACATAGCCGTTGAGCATACACACACTGGCACGAAGAAATGGAGTTAAGAATTTCCTGTTGGACGGGGAGTAATGTAGCAGCGCGCTGTCAGTACACAATGACGCGCACTACATAAAAACGCTGATAGTGAAGCATTACATTCCTCAGCAACACGTGACCAGCCAGGAGACGTCACACGCGTCATCAAGACTGGCCATACAAATCCTACATCGCGCAATCGAACCTCCAAAATGTTTACTATATATACAAGTTCCAACTTGATACAGTTAGACCGCGGTCCCCAGGCATACCAGCGCCTGGCAGAAGATCTTTCCTTTTCCTCCACATTGGAACCACGCTTTGTAACTGCTAATAGCGGGAGTACGGTTAAAACTGTCTGGTATATAATTATAATTATTGTTTGAGGCGACGCGGATTCAATTAATAGCGGTCAAATTATGAAAGAGAATAGAACACCTATTATGTCAATGTTGATTGCTCTTCGAACATGGTGGGAAATTAAATGCATTAACGTCAATATATTTTGCATACATACATATACTCACGGCTGTACATCCCTAGAAGGGGTAGCCAGAGCTAAGGAATTAGAAATTCCTCAGCCACTTTTGGGAAAGTTGAGTGGGGAGAAGATGGTAAAATAAAGGTTGTTGGTGATGGGTCTCCAACCGCATCGCCCAAAAATCCCTTAAAAACCCCAATACCGTTAGTCGCCTCTTACGTACACCCACCGGAAGAAATGGGGTAGTGCTTTTCTAAGCCGACACTACACAGCAATATATTTTGCACTATGCATTGTAATTAAAATATAGTTATTTGATTTAGTAACCACCATGCAGCTTTAATAGCTCAGTAAGTAGAACACCGCTTATCGTGTAGACGATGAGGGTTCCAATCCCGGGTTGGGCCTACACCAATTTGTCATTTCTGAATACATATGTGTGGTTCATTTATCATTGTGTTAACGGTGAGGGAAACATCGCTGGAAACATACATGGCTGAGTTTTACTTATTCATTCGACAGTGTATTTGCACAAAACGGCAATAGGCCAGGTGATAATGTCACGAGATGTTCAGAAGTATTAGTACCTCTGCCAACCCTTTCAGGCAAATACGGAGTGAACGTTTGAGTGGAGTTGATTTAGTAACTTTTGTAATTATAATAAAGTGGGAAGAACACCGCTTTTAATTAAGGGGAAACGACTTTAAATTGTAGATAGGGCCTACAACTAGTTGTCTCATATCACATGTGTAGTTTATTTACCAAGGTTGATATCGGTAACGGAAACCATCGTGAGGACATTGTTTTGACAGTTATTAGTTCCAAGTGGCAAAGATTCTGCCCTATATCATCGTGAACATAACTTCTATTGTGAATACATAATCTATACTATCTATACTATATACTATATACTTATACTATACTATACTATAATATCTATACTAATATTATAAAGCTGAAGAGTTTGTTTGTTTGAACGCTAGGATCTCAGGAACTACCCAATCAAATTGAAAAATTATTTTTGTGTTGGATAGTCCATTTATTGAGGAAGGTTTTAGGCTATATATCATCGCGCTGCGACCAACAGGAGCAAACTGTCAGCGAATAATGTTGCAAAAACGGGGATAATTATTCATACTAAGGCTTCCGTTGTGTGTGCTGCGTAAACGGTTTAAGTTACCCAAAAAAAATGAATTAAAGAATTATTTCTCTTTAAATGATCTAAAAAAATGCCCGCGACAGTATATGTCTAACTTTTAAGTTTCACTTACTATTACCATTTTTATGGTAAATAAATTTGGTCAATTTAATGCATAATTGCCATAATGTTTTATCAACATAATATTAATCTTTTCCCAATTAAATATGTTGTTGATTGAGAGTATTTAATTGAGAACAAAATTGTCCTTGTCATTCAATTTAAATGAACATCTTAGAAGATAATACAATTTTTAAATTACTCCGCCGTAACAAAATTTACACGTGTGCATGAAGCGCAAGACAAGACGCTGCGCTGGCTGGCCACCTGCAGCACCGCAGGTCACCTGCGCGAGAAGCTTATGATTAAGCCTTATCCTATTAATATTATAAATGTGAAAGTTTAGATGTTTGTGTGTTTGTAGCTAAATGAAGACTAATTCACAGAACGTATTTAAAATAAAATTTACAGGAAGCCAGATAATGATCCCAATTAACACAATAGGACACTTTTTATCCCAGAAAAATTAAGACATCAATAAATTTTCTTAAAAAATGGTTAAACAGACTAAGAATCAATGCTCAGCCGAAACTACTATACTTATAAACTTAAAATTTATAAAGTGAAAAAATTGTGAGGACACTATGAAAAACACCCTTTTTTCTCATCGCATGACAGAGACCCTCAACAGGTCAGTTAAATATTTCAGTTTGGCGACGTGAAAGTCTACACTTTTGACAGTACGAAGTCTGTGGGGTCAGCTAGTAATATTATAAAGCTGAAGAGTTTGTTTGTTTGAACGCTAGGATCTCAGGAACTACCCAAACAAATTGAAAAATTCTTTTTGTGTTGGATAGTCCATTAATTGAGGAAGGTTTTAGGCTATATATCATCACGCTACGACCAACAAGAGCAAACTATTAGCGAATAATGTTGCAAAAACAGGGATAATTATTCATACTAAGGCTTCCGTTGTGTGCGCTGCGTAAACGGTTTAAGTTACCCAAAAAAAATGTATTAAAGAATTATTTCTCTTTAAATGATCTAAAAAAATGCCTGCGACAGTATATGTCTAACTTTTAAGTTTCACTTACTATAACCATTTTTATGGTAAATAAATTTGGTCGAATTTAATGCATAATTGCCATAATGTTTTATCAACATAATATTAATCTTTTCCCAATTAAATATGTTGTTGATTGAGAGTATTTAATTGAGAACAAAATTGTCCTTGTCATTCAATTTAAATGAACATCTTAGAAGATAATACAATTTTTAAATTACTCCGCCGTAACAAAATTTACACGTGTGCATGAAGCGCAAGACAAGACGCTGCGCTGGCTGGCCACCTGCAGCACCGCAGGTCACCTGCGCGAGAAGCTTATGATTAAGCCTTATCCTATTAATATTATAAATGTGAAAGTTTAGATGTTTGTGTGTTTGTAGCTAAATGAAGACTAATTCACAGAACGTATTTAAAATAAAATTTACAGGAAGCCAGATAATGATCCCAATTAACACAATAGGACACTTTTTATCCCAGAAAAATTAAGACATCAATAAATTTTCTTAAAAAATGGTTAAACAGACTAAGAATCAATGCTCAGCCGAAACTACTATACTTATAAACTTAAAATTTATAAAGTGAAAAAATTGTGAGGACACTATGAAAAACACCCTTTTTTCTCATCGCATGACAGAGACCCTCAACAGGTCAGTTAAATATTTCAGTTTGGCGACGTGAAAGTCTACACTTTTGACAGTACGAAGTCTGTGGGGTCAGCTAGTAATATTATAAAGCTGAAGAGTTTGTTTGTTTGAACGCTAGGATCTCAGGAACTACCCAAACAAATTGAAAAATTCTTTTTGTGTTGGATAGTCCATTAATTGAGGAAGGTTTTAGGCTATATATCATCACGCTACGACCAACAAGAGCAAACTATTAGCGAATAATGTTGCAAAAACAGGGATAATTATTCATACTAAGGCTTCCGTTGTGTGCGCTGCGTAAACGGTTTAAGTTACCCAAAAAAAATGTATTAAAGAATTATTTCTCTTTAAATGATCTAAAAAAATGCCTGCGACAGTATATGTCTAACTTTTAAGTTTCACTTACTATAACCATTTTTATGGTAAATAAATTTGGTCGAATTTAATGCATAATTGCCATAATGTTTTATCAACATAATATTAATCTTTATCCAAATAAATATGTTGTTGATTGAGAGTATTTAATTGAGAACAAAATTGTCCTTGACATCACTTAATTTAAATAAACATCTTAGAAGATAATACAATTTTAAAATTACTCAGTAACAAAATTTACATGCGTGCATGAAGCGCAAGACAAGACGCTGCGCTGGCCGGCGAGCGAGGTCACCTGCGCGAGAAGCTTATATTTAAGCCTAATCCTATTAATATTATAAATGTGAAAGTTAAGATGTTTGTGTGTTTGTAGCTAAATGAAGATTAATTCACAGAACGCATTTAAAATAAAATTTACAGGAAGCCAGATAATGATCTAATTAACACAATAGGACACTTTTTATCCCAGAAAAATTAAGAGATCAATAAATATTCTTAAAAAATGGTTAAATAGACTAACTGACTAAGAATCAATGCTCAGCCGAAACTACTATACTTATAAACTTAAAACTTATGAAGTGAAAAAATTGTGAGGACGCTATGAAAAACACCTTTTTTCTCATCGCATGACAAAGACCCTCAACAGGTCAGTTAAATATTTCAGTTTGACGACGTGAAAGTCTACACTTTTGACAGTACGAAGTCTGTGGGGTCAGCTAGTCCACTATAATTATGAGAATTTATTAATCCAGAGATGCTAACTATTACTAGTTAGCATCTCTGTCCACACTTTGGGGATATTTCGCGTCAACGTTGAGTTTTCGATTATTTTATTATCTTAATAAGATTAAATAGAGAGTAATGCTTTTAGTATGCAAAAGTGTTCTACTTTCATGCCAAATGTTTTGATATCTTGAAAATTTATATTTTTAGTTAATGTGTCGACTTCACCACATCTCCCAATGTTAATGTTTAATTGAGTTTTTAACTATCATTACCTGATCCATAATCCTATTAAATTATCCGCGTCTTTCGTCCACTGTTCAGTTGATCAAACTATCCAGTATAAATTGAACCGCTAATGGAGTGGATTCAAACACTTTGAGAGTTCACTTAATCTGGTTTTCGCGATACAAATTTGCATAGCGTGATTGCTGGCGTGATGCTCATCTTATTTATGTTGGAGATAAATTTAACAGCTTATTTTACACCCTTCATTTGAATTATTATAGTCTTAATCTATAAATATGTACGGATACAGTCAACTGATCGATTAAACGCCAAAGTTAACATGATAAGGACTTGTCTTATAGTATAGGGTAGTAGCTCGACATACATACATATACTCAGGCAATAAATCCCTTAAAGGGGAAGCCAGAGCTGTGGAATTAGAAATTCTTCAGCCACTTTTGAAAAGTTGCATGAGGAAGATGTGGTAAAATAAAGGTTGTTGGTGATGGGTCTCCAACCGCATCGCCCAAAAATCCCTTTATAGCCCCAATATCGTTAGTCGCCTCTTACGAACACTCACCGGAAGAAATGGGGTAGTGCTGTTCTAAGCCGACACTACACAGCTCGACAGTGAATTGAATATAATATACTGATAACATCCAAGACTAGAAAAAAACACATAGGCGTTGGGTCTATACAAATGTGACTTTTCTCTAGTTATGTGTGTGATTAATTTATCAAGTCTATTTACGGTAAAGAATAAATTGTATTGCTGTTATTTGTATAGATTGCATTTGTATAGACCCTCCTATGTGTTTTCTAGTCTTGGATGTTATCAGTACGTTATATTCAATTCACTGTCAAGCTGTGTAGTGCCGGCTTAGAATAGCACTACCCCATTTCTTCCGGTGGGTGTACGTAAGAGGCGACTAACGGTATTGGGGCTTTTAGGGATTTTTGGGCAATGCGGTTGGAGACCCATCACTAAAAACTTTTATTTTTACCATCTTTTCCCCACTCAACTTCCAAAAGTGGCTGAGGAATTTATAATTCCTTAGCTCTGGCTACCCCTTCTAGGGAAATATAGCCGTGAGTACATTTATGTAATAAATTGTACTCGCCGTAAATAAAATAATTGTGGGCCACTGACTAAAACTGTAATCTGTTTTAAAAGTAACTTTACGCTTCAAATGAGACTTAATAAATTTAACAAAATTATCCTTAAATATCTTTAAGAGCTATTACATCTATCTGGGTAACTGTGTGAGTAAGAAAGAGGAGCAAAAACTGACATTATCATATTATTTCCAGGTGTGCAGTAAAATGTTCGCTGAAAAATACTTGAGATCTGGTTTCGCGGTTGGATGAGCAAATGTGACGGAAATCTGATTATAGCGGTTACCCTGAAATAATTCTCGAAATTTAAACTTTACATTTATTATTTTCAAGTGATATGTTATGAAAACTGTTAAGTTTTAGCTATGTCTTGAATATGTAGAAGGATTGATATAAAATGTTTTACTGAATTTTCCTGAAATCATCCAAGAAAACTTCTTTGCATCCATTACCTTTGAGCAGTTGTAGAAAAACGTTATCCCAACAAAAACATTCTGTAAAAAACAAGCGAAGTCTCGATATAGCTGCTTGTTAATCTCTAAAAAGTAATGAAATCTCTAAAATAAGTGGTGCCAAGTCTAAGGTTCCTTACTGCGAATATACAAGCAGGTGTATCGTATTTGGCTGGTTTTTTACAGAATGTTTTTGGTGGGATTTCACTTCTTTTTGCAGGACGTAGACTGATTGAATGGTTACATTTTCTTATTATTATATTACCTTGTGAACATACACACATACATACATATACTCACGCCATTAGTTCCCATTGGGGTAGGCAGAGAATATAAATCGCCACTTCGTACGCTCTAGCTTCGTTTACATCCATCAATCTTTTCATACATGCTCTTTATTTCTTCATACTACGGACGCCTGCCAATTTGTAGCACACTCTCAATTTGGTCCAATTGTTTCTCCGTGGTCATCCTCTACTAACATAACCATCCACACTAGCTCAATAGTTCCCTATCACCAATTTTGTATCATCCATTCTTTATATGTTCCCAAACCATCTAAACATTCCTTTTTCCATCTTTTTTACAATATCTATCTTGTGAAATCAAATAAAAATAAACTTCACAACTTTTCGAATCTCTAAAATACACGAAAAAAACTTTTAAATGTGTAAATAAATACGCTACCGGGATTTAAAATACAGCCACAACATCTAATGATAGTGACGAGTGCTGGTACTAATTCTAAATAAGGTGAGCGAATCCGCGGCCGAGTGCTAGTACATTTAAATATTTTTATTTAATGAGTAGAAAACAGTTAATCGACTACTATTTCTCGTAAATACACTAATTATAGTTTGGCAGTACTCTTATTTTAAGTTTTCTCATCAGCGTCACCAGGTAGTTCAGATCTTCCATAAACCTTGTCCTGATTTTTTCTTCATGTAGGCGTTAAAATCAACCTCTGTACCAAATTTCAGCTCTCTAGGTCTATGGGAAGTACTAGTTCTATTTTGATGATCAGTGAGTCAGTCAGTCAGTGTCAAAAATGCGAAACTTTGCATTAGCTTCACTTCGTAGTTAATTGATCTACTGACTTGAAATTTTGGATTTCAAGTGTATGATTACGAATTTTGAGGTGGGTTTTAATCCTATCCTGAGGTTCTCGAATGGGGCTCTGTAAAAGCGGAACCAGAAATCCTTTTCTGGAACCGTTTCACCGCATTTTGGTACGGTACTGTTACGGCAGTGCTTGCTTCGCGCTCGACTTGGCTCTTCTCTTCGTCTCTCTTCTCGATCTTATCGGGTAGTTATTTTAAATTGCTGTAAACTGTTGGCTTAGAATAGCGCTACCCCATTTCACTGGTGGGTGTACGTAAAAGGCGACTTACGATATTGGGGCTTTTTAAGGGATTTTTGGGCGATGCGGTTGGAGACCCATTACCAACAACCTTTATTTTACCATCTTTTCCCCACGCAACTTCCAAAAGTGGCTGAGGAATTTCTAACTCCTTAGCTCTGGCTACCCCTTTTAGGGATTTGTAGTCGTGAGTATATGTATGTTATTTTATTTTTTTTTGTCAGGTAATAGTCTTTACTTAATTGCTTTTTTAATTGGGAAGGAAAGTAAATTTGCCTTTTTTAAGTTGAATATAACGGATAGTATTTATTTAATAAGACGCGCTGCCAAAATCCACCTTTTGATAAAAAAAATATAAATCTTTTTAAAACACTACTAATGTTACCTTCCACATTAGCTCTATAAATCTCTTTCACTAATTTACAGTTCGAGTTAACTGTCCCAAAAGTATACATTTTTAAACAGAGTACCCACGTTTTGCATGGCCAGTGTACTCACGTGATAGGGGGCAAGCCTATCGCCGTTTTGAACCTCTAAACACCAGGTGACAAAGTCACATGATGTTCAGAAGTATTAGTACCTCTGCCAACCCCTTCGGGGATATTCGGCGTGAACGTTTATGTTATGTTATATGTTTTTAAACAGACATAATTCCATAAACTGTGTACACAGCATGATAAAATACAAATCAGTTAAATTAACATTATTATATCAAAACTTGTTTTAAGTTCAATTAAAATAATATTACAGGATGCCTGGATAATGTATTGGAATTGGAAGGTTTAGGACAACCAACTTAATTCAATTCAGTCAATAGTTTATGCTAATTGCCTGTGTTACACAGCGAATATATATAAAATCAAATGTATTTATATAATATAATTAATAAAGCTACCGCGGACATAATATAATAAAACAAAATAATAATAATAAAATGCTGAGAATGAACTAGGTCCTGTGTTACGATTTGTATGTTGAGAATGTATTCAAAGTGTTATTGTATTTTGTACATAAATACATATACTCACGGCTATATATCCCAAGAAGGGGTAGCCAGAGCTAAGGAACTAGAAGTTTCTCAGCCACTTTTGGAAAGATGAGTGGGGAAAAGATGGCACAATAAAGGTTGTTGGTCATGGGTCTCCAACCGCATCGCCCAAAAATCCCTTAAAAGCCCCAATACCGTTAATCGCCTCTTACGTACACCCACCGGCAGAAATGGGGTAGTGTTAATTTAAGCTGACATTACACAGCAAATTGTATTTTGTGTCGTGAGGATATTCGAAAACGAATATAAATGGTTTACACAAACAACAATTAAAAGTGGAACACTAACATTGCGAGGACTCACATAATAAAGTCAAGTTCCAAAAGGCCGTGTCTTGAGGAAACAGTAAATTAACAGAATCAATCACTTAGTTGGATTTATGGCCGTGAGTATATGTATGTACCTAACATTTCATGGAAACCTCTTAGTTTTTTTATAAGTTATGTTTAAGAATGAAGAATTTTCTGTGTCGTGTCGGCTTAGAATAGCACTACCCCATTTCTTCCGGTGGGTGAACGTAAGAAGCGACTAACGGTATTGAGGCTATTTTAAGAGATTTTTGGGCGATGCGGTTGGAGACCCATCACCAACAACCTTTATTTTACCATCTTTTCCCCACGCAACTTCCAAAAGTGGCTGAGGAATTTTTAATTTGTTAGCTCTTGGCTACCCCTTCTAGGGATTAATAGCAGTGAGTATATGTATGTATGTATGTTAAGAATGCCTTATTTCCACTCTATTTTGCAAGTCTCCAAATTATAATATTAACGAGCAACCATAACCTCAAATATTTGTTTTCTGTTGCAAACTTCTTAAAAGGATACCTGAACAGACCTTGTTACTCATACCACTAAATTTAGAGCCACACTAGACTCAACGCCTAGAGTCTCTTTTATTGTTATACTCACCCTATTCGACTTAGCTTAGGTACACTCCTTTGCCGCATCAGGGCGGCCTTCAGCCACCAGGCAAAAAACATCAAGGTGATTCCGCATAGGCCGCAGGACCGAACCGGGGGAGTTTTAGTCAGTACAACTCTGACATACCCCCGTTGCTCTCTCGAGTGGCGGGGGATCCTTTGAGGATTTCCACCCCGGGATATAAACGAAAAAAAAAACCTTGTAACTACACGCATGTTTGAATAAGTTAGGGTCAATTCACACGTACCACAACCACACCACAGCCACAACCACACCACAACGACGCCATGTGGTCGGGCGTATATTTTGTATTGAAAATGAATATTATAATTTACACGTACCACATTTTGCCGTTGTTATCGACCACTTGTGTAATACGACCACATCGCAACCACATCGCGACGGCAACGCCGCCACTCTCGTCTTCTTCTTATTAATAAAAGCCATAATAAGGATAGCAACAACAATCTTTCCTCCATGACTACGTTCAGTCAAGCCGTGTTACCTCTACTAAAGCTGGAGTATAACTGCACATGACCACGTGGATACCACATCGCAACGACAGCGACAACGCAACCACATCGACATTTTGTCGGTACCACAACGCAACTGCAAAAAGCCGCTGCGACACTATTCACACGTAACCACAGCTTGACCACATTTTGTCGCTGCGACGTGGTGTGGTTGTGGTGCGTGTGAATTGACCCTTAATAGCTTATATATTAATTAAAAACGCTAACCTCTAATGTTTGTCATGCCTTTGGTTTAATTGCCATCTGGCATTGGTAACAAACTGAGAATGAAAAGATTTCAGTAAAAAATACTAAAAGATTATAAAGATTGTGGACATCAGGTGAATCACAGTTTCAGTTGTAATTTTGTTGCTAAGGGAGAGAATGGCAAACTAATGCATTGCCTCACTATTTATTTAGAGGCTTAGAATCCAGATGTCGCTTTGAATGTCACCCGAGGGAAAACTGTAGTAGAGCTAAGTGCAATTCAGACTGCGCGATAAACACTAAGTATATAAAGATAAAGAAATATCCGTTTTTTATTTTATTAAATTTTAAGACTAAATGCATTTAAATTCTTATGCTGTATAGCGTTATTAAATAGCACTACCCTATTTCTTCCCGTAAGTGTTTGTAAGAGGCGGCTAAGGGTATTGGGGATTTTGAAGTGATTTCTGGGCGATGCGGTTGGAGACTCATAAAATAAAATAAATAAAATAATCATTTATTTCAAAGTAAAAAGATAAATCGTTGTTTTTTGAACGTCAAATTTCAACTTAATGCTAAGTTTGCTTCGGATTTGGAAGGTGTTTTGTTGAGAGAAGAACCCGTAAGTAACTCGTCAACACACATCTTTTTTTTTACGTCCATTACTATTTTGGTGTTAGCCCGGAAACATCCTGCACAGAGCCCTGATGACACCAAGCCACCACCAGAACCATTTACTTTACAATCTTTTTCTCAATAAACTTCCAAAAGTGGCTGAGCAATTTATTATTCCGAAGCTCTGGCTACCCCTTTTAGGGATTTATAGCCGTGAGTATATGTATTCTTAGATAACGTCATGCTGTCACGTTGGATTTGTGTGAGTATCTTGTTGTATCGCGACAAACGCACGTTGATTTACAAAATTTCCTGATTTGTAAAGGTTCTTTGGGAAAATCCGAGTAAGAATACTTGATGTTCGCACTATCAGGTGAGTTGCATAGATATGAATTAGAAAAGGAATAGGTTTGGTTAAGATGTTAATATATATATTCAAACTCAGGGAAACGCGCTTCGCTCTGAGGTATCTTTTAAATATAACATATTATATAACACCCCTATAGA
This sequence comes from Bedellia somnulentella, assembly GCA_963576735.1. NCBI lineage: Eukaryota > Metazoa > Arthropoda > Insecta > Lepidoptera > Bedelliidae > Bedellia > Bedellia somnulentella. The sequence goes on from OY755183.1 coordinate 1,489,779, forward strand.
CAGATATTATTCGCCTTGTCTCTGTGTTTGAATATTTACCACCCTTACTTAAGCTATTTCTGTTCTAATGCATATCTATCAATATACATATATACATATACTCACGGCTATAAATCCCTAGCAGGGGTAGCCAGAGCTAAGGAATCAGAAATTCCTCAGCCACTTTTGGAAAGTTGTGTGGAGAAAAGATGGTAAAATAAAGGTTGTTGGTAATGAGGGTCCAACCGCATCGCCCAAAAATCCTTTAAAAGCATACCAATACCGTTAGTCGCCTCTTGCGTTCACCCACCGGAAGAAATGGGGTATTGCTATTCTAAACCGACACTACACAGCATTATATCATATATGTATATGTCTATCAAATCGCATGAAAATCAGAATGTTTTCTTTTTTTGCACTTTGCGGGATATATAGTAGTAAGAAAATTAAAATGAATCTCCATATAGGTTTATAAATATTTCGCACAGTGACTTATTAGGTAATTTGAAGATTAGTAAGTTACTGTGACATATTTCGGACCTATAGTACAATCAATATATATAAAAATGTTGGATGTCCAACTCTCTGCTTACCTTATGTAACCGCTGGAAGTATTAAGAAGGGACTTTCAATGAAGCTACCTACTAAATCAGCTTTACTATTCAGTACTACACAATTAAAAAAAAATCTGAGCCAATTTTTGAAGTATATAGTAAAATATGAATTTTTGGTGCTGGGCCTTCAGATACATAACCCAACAGTCATTCAAAAATAAACAAAATTATAAGTTGCCTCTCATAACACCCTTGAGAAGATATGCGATAATGCTATTCTAAACTGACACTACACACTTTTCAAATCTTTCAATAACCTTATGCAATAATAAAAAATGCTTGCCGTGTCTTAGAATGTCGCTACCCCTTTCTGCTCACGGATGTCGTAAGAGGCGACTAAGGGTGTGAGGGTTTTTTAAGTGGTTTTTTGGCGAGGCGGTTGGAGACCCATCACCAACAATACTTTAGTTCTACGACCCTGTCCCCTATCTACTTCCAAATGCGGCTGAGGAGTTTCTAGCTCTAAAGCTCTGGCTACCCCTTTTTAGAATTTAAGGCCGTGAATATGTATTATTGTATGTATGTAAAAAATGCTTAACCGTGCGAAGATGGGATGGATCACTAGTTAATGTACAAAATATTATGTAATTGTAAAATTGATTTCATGTACAATGTAGAAAACAAAAAAATGTGTAGCCTTTCTGTCTATGCTCACAAAATATGTGCTTCGATGCCTCCCACGACGAAATACGTCAAGTGATTTTTAATATCCTAAAAAGCAACCCTTTTCTTGGAAACAGTAGCAGATAAACATTTTAATTTCTCATTCTACGGTAACGTTTATAGCCTCATTTTCTGTGAAATAATCAGGCCTTTAAGTCGGCTACTGTCCTATAAAAAAGCAATAACACCATTCTCTTTCGTTTACAATACAGCGAGAAAGCGACGATTTTTATTACCATAGACACCGGCTTCTGAAATCAGAAAAATTCCAAAGATTTTCTTTAAAAACGAAAAAGTCCTGAGTAAATATTGTTCACAAAAAAATTGTGTTTATTTTGGTTGGTTGGTTCTATCTAACTATTTTTTGTTTCTCAATATATTATTGTTGTAGTTGTTTAAATAATATCTAAAAAGTACATACATACATTTAATGGTTTATGTGTACTTGTTATGAATATTGAAATGTAAAAATATTTTATTCAAATAAATGAAAAAAAAAATCATATACTCACGGCTATATTTCCCTAGAAGGGATAGCCAGAGCTAAGGAATTATAAATTCCTCAGCCACCTTTGGAAGTTGAGTGGGGAAAAGATGGTAAACATAAGGTTTTTGGTGATGGGTCTCCAACCGCATCACCCAAAAATCCAATAAAAAGCCCCAATACCCTTAGTCGCCTCTTACGACACCCATGGGTAGAAAGGGGTAGCAACATTCTAAGCCTGCACTACACGGCAAAAGTATCATTATATTTTTAAACCTTTAAGGGGATGGTATGCCATACTTACACTAACAAATTCCTGGAAATCTTATTGAAGTCTGTCCGTTATATATAAAATATATTATTATGAAAATAACTTTGTAAGGTTTATCCTTAGACTAAATAAAAACGCCTCCCCATAACGGGAAGCAGTGATATGAAATCGATTTGAAGATACATGTTTAAAACATATACTCACAGCGATAAATTCCAAAAAGGGGTAACCAGAGCTAGAAAATTCGACAAGTGTTTGTTGAGCGCTGTGTTTCCAGCCATACCGAACTTATAAATGTGGCTGACGAATTTCAAACTCTGTACCTAGACTTACAGCCGTGATTAACCTATTATTCTTCAAAAGAATAGCCTAGTATGGATATCCCTTACTGATTCTTCTTCTCATATATAACACTTTTGACGTGTCGTGGTCGTCATTTTGGTTGGGTGACCCGCCGCACAATTCGTCGCCATTCCTCTCCGAGAAATTACTGATTAGTTACTTTTTAAAGTTGAATAGATTGCTTGTCATGGATTTTTAACAATAACATTACATAACATAACATAAACGTTCACGCTGAATATCCCCGAAGGAGTTGGCAGAGGCACCAATACTTCTGAACATCACGTGACTGTGTCACCTGGTGTTCAGAGTACCCACGTTTTGCATGGAAAGTGTACTCACGTGATAGGGGGCAGGCCTATCGCCGTTTTGTACGAACGAATTGTACTTAGTCAAGTACAATTCAGCCATGTGGGTTTTCTCACGATGTTTTCCCTCACCGTTAATAACCATGATAAATTAACCACACATATGTCTTTAGAAAAGACAAATTGGTGTAGGCCCGACCCAGGATTTGAACACTAGTCGTTTGCACGATAACCAAGTGTTCTACCCACTGGGCTATCACGGTTATAACAATAAGTCATTGGAAATCATCGTTTACATTAGACATTAAGTCTTTTCATATAATAATATATTGGCAGATCAGTTAATCCACCAAAGTTTAAATTTGCGTGTTTTGCTGTCCGAGTGGATGGGTGACTAGCTTCTCGGTCCGGAGGTTGCGGGTTCGATCCCCGCTGAGAGCAACATAAATGTGATGGGCATAAATGATTGTTCCTTAGTCTTGGATGTTATTAATATGTGTATTATAAAATATTAATTATATTTCAGTGTTACATCCTCAAGATTTGGTAAACCATGTAGTCCGATTCAGGATACACTGCATGGTCACACCGTTTAAGAGCGAAAATAACGATTTTTCAACTCATTCCGTTCACCAATCGGTCTCTCGTCCTCCAATCTCTTTCCTACTAAAAATTCTTTTTAGGTGTGCTGCATTGGAAACACGTCTCGTCTCCGTAAAATAAAAATTGTTACATAATCATTAGTTTTCAACTAGAAAATGCCAGTGTATAATGACTATTCAAGTAAATATATGAATTGACAAGGACCTACTTCCGAAATACTATATATGTAAATTCATTTTTGATAGTTGGCGGCAAAAATGGCGGTGAGTAATATAATCATTTTATGTTCTTACGCCCCTTAATGAGTATAATAATACAGTTTTTTCTTCAATCCACTTTTTTAAGTGATGGTGCGATACGGCGCAGAAAGTGACATAATTGTTATTAACTTTATCAATGACCCACTTTTTAGTCTTATTAAAATGATAATAAGTAACTTAATATTACCCAGAAGATTGATGTAATGTATATCTTAAGTGGTTTTACCTACGCGATACAGCGCAGAAAGTGTCATGAATCATAAAAACGGTAAATATGTTCAATATTAAAATTTTCTTAAAGAGATAATAAGTAATATTAACCGGAACATTGATTGTCATAATGTATTTTCTTGAACATGTATATTTAATAATACAATATGCACCTACCGTACGTTGTCACAATGAATAACATTATACATCGACAACTTTTTAATCTTCTTAAAGAGGTAATACGAGTTGTTATCCAGAAGATCAATTGGCATGCGCTTTCCTAAAGTGGTTGTACGAGATACTTCCCAGAAATTAGCTTTATTCATTTCAGCATTATCGTCATTCAGTACATAGTTACTACATGTACATCAAATAATACGGTGTGCACCTACCGTACGTTATCACGATGAATAATATAGTACATCGACAACTTTTTAATCTTCTTAAAGAGGCAATACGAGTTATTATCCAGAAGGTCAATTGGCATGCGCTTTCCTAAAATGGTTGTACGAGATACTTCCCAGAAAGTAGCTTTATTCATTTCAGCATTATCGTCATTCAGTATATAGTTACTACATGTATATCAAATAATACGGTGTGCACCTACCGTACGTTATCACAATGAATAATATTATACATCGACAACTTTTTAATCTTCTTAAAGAGGTAATACGAGTTATTATCCAGAAGATCAATTGGCATGCGCTTTCCTAAAGTGGTTGTACGAGATACTACCCAGAAAGTAGCTTTATTCATTTCAGCATTATCATCAATCAGTAAATAGTTACTACATGTGTATTAAATAATACGGTGTGCACCGACCGTAAGTTTTTACTATAAAAACGTTGAGTTGTCGGAAAATAATGTGTCATACGAATCAGTACGAATGACATACCCAAGCAAGAACAACCTAAAGGTCGAGACGACCATAGTTCCCATCACTGATGATTTCTCTGAACATTGGGGTTATATATCCCAGCAGGATTAACATGAAACAGTATGATGGTAAGTATATCGACAGGTACCTGATAATCTACACAGTGAATTTCACTTGAGGTGCTGACTTTGCCGTAATAATAGTTTGGAAAAATCACAAACACAATATCAGCTTTAATTGCCTTTTGGCTCTAAGTTACATCTCCAATAACCTTGTTATGGATGAATCAACATCATTATTTTGAATAATCACATGGTAATAATGTTTTTCATTATTACTCACATATGAAAATTAAAATAGTTTTCATTATTACCCACATACGAAAAACGACGGACTATCTTGCTGACTAATTATGATGCCCACATGGCATTACAAGACGTGCAATACTATTGTCGCTGTCGTCAAACAGCTGCGAACTCACCGATGGCCGCCGCAACTGTCCCCGGTTGTGCTTGTACCTGCCGTGATGAAGACCGTGATGGACATGTCACGTCACTGATGCCGCCGACACCGCCGCCGGCCGCCACCTTCTAGACGCTCACAGGTACACTCAGTGTTGTCACAATGCACATAGGTGCTGATGATGCTGATGATCCATTCATTTCTTTGTAAATTATAACGTCGTGGAAGGGTGTAAGATTTTTTTTTCATAAAATTCATTATGTCAACTAATTTTTGATATTTCTGAGGGCCACGTACCAGAAACGTTTTATTCATGTGTTCTAAATGAAATATATGTATTATATACAAATATTCATATATGTGTGATTGAGATAGTAGATTAATTCCTAAACCGAGAAATTCATTCAGAGATCATACGGGAATCATCTCAATTAACACAATAGATTCAAAGGAATCTTACATTTTGTTTCTTTTAGCAATTGTACGTATGCCTTTACCAAAAGTAAAGAACACGAAAAAAATCAGTTTTCACAAACTTGATAAATTTCATCGTTTTCCTTTACGAATGTCTCTGTTGGTATTTAGTAAATACAGGGCTCCAATAGCATAACTGACACAATTGAAACCTCTCCATCGCAAAACCACTTACGTGTTTGCAATTGCCAACATACAAATTTGAATTTGTTACTTGTTCATCTATTTTTACATATTTAAATAAATAATTTTCTAATATAAAAATTATATATAAAAAGCAGTTGTCTTTGGAAGTTTTTACACTAAACTTATATTATTACATTTTATCTGAATCGCCTTTTGCAGAACGTATTTATAACTGCTTATGGATCCGCATGCAAGGGCGGTTATTTTTATGTCTATGGTCTTGTCATGGTCATACGAGTGTCATATTTTTATGAATTGGCAACACCGACAGTGTGCCGTGACCCGTCAATTTATGTCAATGTCAAGATGAGTGAAAGATGAGCGCGGGATTCCTAGTGTGGATGCGCGGGAGACTAACTTGTGATCAAATTGATCAATGGATAAAATAATGTACATTGAATAGAAAGAAAAGTTGTGATATCATTTAATAGTCGTTTTCTTCAAACTTCAGAAGCGGTGATATATTCACGTCCATTCAAGTATGTACATTGCTTTCTGTTTATTCATTTATTTTTCTTTTCCACATTGTTGTAGTGACGCCATTTAACATTTTATGATTTATAATATAGCAAATCGATGCTCGAACAAAGTATTTTAATGTTTATAGAATAGTCATTGTTTCAAAGAAACCAATATTTGAGCGTAATATTGTAAAGCTGCGTACGGAATGGTTCCGAAGTGCTTGGCTAGGGCACTCCCTGTTAGTTTTGGAGCAATCAGCTGTAGTAACTTTCCAGTAGTGTCTCTGTAAATAGTAGACGTATGAGTGGGTTAAGCTGATCCCTATAGTAACGATGAGTTGACTTAAGAACTTCTGTTTAAATTGTGGCGTCACTATGACAAATTAAATTATAAGTACACTACGTATTTGTTAACAACACAAATCAAATAAGTGATTAAACTTTTGTTCTTATTTGGAACAATTTCAAATTCTTTATCCACCATATTTATTTTGGTTAAATGCATTGATGGATGAAGATACAAATAATTGTGATTATAAGATTAAAGGAGTATATCAGTAATATATATGAATAATACCACTTTAATTTTTACACATTTTTAGACTACAATTCAAATTTGGAATTCTTCTATTACTTATGCATTGAATATATTAATACTTAGTGAATTATTAATCAATGTAGTCATTTATTCGCTGTAAATGTGGGTTACAAGGTGGTTACAGCATATAAGTTATTGTTCCCTACACATTTTGTTCTTCCAAGCTTACAACATAAGTCTTTACATACATACATACATACATATACTCACGCCATTAGTTCCCATTGGGGTAGGCAGAGACTATTGATCGCCACTTCGCACGATCCTGACAAACCTCTCTAGCTTCGTTTACATCCATCAATCTTTTCATACATGCTCTTTTATTCTTCATACTTCGGACGCCAGCCTTTTTGAGCACACTCTCAATTTGGTCCAAGTGTGTTCTCCGTGGTCGTCCTCTACTAACATTACCATCCACACTAGCTCTATAGATCCCTTTTACCAATTTTCTATCATCCATCCTCTCTATGTGCCCAAACCATCTCAACATTCCTTTTTCTATCTTTCTTACAATATCATCTTTCACACCACACTTTTCACGAATAACACTATTTCTCACTCGGTCACATAATCTAACATTACAAATTTTTCTGAGGGACCTCATCTCTACTGCATTCACTCTGCTCTCATGCTTCTTCTGCCACACCCAACATTCGCTTCCATACATAAGTCTTTACATTTTATTAATATAGGAATATGATTTTAAATTATAATAAAGACAAAAATAAAGAATGACTTAACTAATTACATGTCACCCTAAGTTTAAAATGTCAATCTCACAGCTAAAACAGCAATTATGCATAGCATTAATGATGAAGTGGCTTGGTGTCATCAGGGCTCTGTGCAGGATGTTTCCGGGCTAACACCAAAATTGTAATGGACGTTAAAAAAAGATGTGTGTTGACGAGTTTCTTACGGGTTCTTCTCTCAACAAAACACCTTCCGAATCCGAAGTAAACTTAGTATTAAGTTAAAATTTGACGTTCAAAAAACAAAGATTTATCTTTTTATTTTGAAATAAATGATTATTTTATTTTATTATTTTATTTTTATTTTAAACCATATTCAAATAAAATATAATAAAAACAATATCCTAATAGCCATTCAAGCATTTCTTTTATTTTTTTAAAATTTATTAAAACATAACAATTTTATATTTATAGAATTTGCATTATAAATTCTATAAGCCATAATTAAAAATAGTTTTGCTGCTTGAGGCTAATTAATAATTATAATGAGGTACATATAGTTTGTCTTTATTGAGATTTTGCAGACATTCAGAGTGAAATCTTGGGGAGCAGATGTATAATTATAGATTTCTCTCTTAACTAATAAAGCAGCTTCATAAATATAGGGGAACATAAAAGAAGAATTATAATATTAAAAAAAAAAAAAAATAATAAAAAGTGGGTGGCGAGAAACCATTTGAAAGGTAAGTTTCTCTCGCTACCTATTTATTTAATACAATGTAGTGATGGGTACGCTTCCCTCGCTTCTCATTTATTTTATACAATGTAGTGACTGGTACGTTTATTTATTTAATGCAATGCAATGACGGGTAGAGAGAGTGTGTATGAATATAACATAAACATGAACAATCACGCCGAATATATATGAATATATTATTTCTGTAGACCTATTTTATTCATCATAGTTGACGATTACTTGTTCAAATAATAAGCTACTTAAGAAAATGAATGTATTAATACTAGTAGTTGAATTACATAACGATACTAATTTTATTTGAAAGGCTATAATTGCAACAACTAGTAACTAATACTAAAAATATTGTAGGTACATTTTATTGCCAAGTAATTTGTTAGCTAAGAATGGTGACTGAATTGTTTTCTTGTTACCGAATTGTTTTTATATTTACCTGCTTTTCTAATTATTATCATTACCGTTTTTTTTCTATTAATCTTGCTGGATCATTATGAGTCATTATTATCACTGTTGAAAAGATCATGAACTTCATTTTATTTTAATTTATGTTTATTTGAGTAAGATTATTAACGTAAACGTCTGAATACATTAATATACTTTGCTACTTGCTTATGACATCTATGAACTTTGATGAAAACAATAAAGCGGAAGATATGGGACTCGCCTCTAGCGCGTGGATCCTTTAAAACAGGCTAACGTCGCCTAAAGGCGCTCAGTCGCAATCGACAAGTGACAGGAACAGGTGTGTGACTGGAAGAAACAGTTTTGTTATTTTAAGCGAGATAGCGGTTACCAAAAATGCCTTCGTGTGCTTTTATACGTTGTGCAAACTATTCCAAAAGAAAAAACAAATCTCATGGAATCACTTTTCACTCGTAACTACATGAAAACTTAAAAATAATATGATATTTTTAAATTCACTTATTGCTTTGTTCGCCATTTTGCATTCTGGTATCGTCGTTGATACAATTTGAACCTGAGTATCCCAAAGACGCACGACAGCAGCATGCGCTTGTCTCGCTCGCGCTACTTTCGAATCAAATATGTTTGTCTCTGTCGTTCGGTAGCGTACAAGACGCACGACAGCAGCATGCGCTTGTCTCGCTCGCGTGCTGTGTAGTTGAGAATATGCCTCTTTTCAGTTGAAGGTTATAAGTACGTGCCATATATATTTTATAATTAATCAAAGTCTATGAAGAATAGTTTACGTTTCGGATATTTTAAACATTTCAGGTTGAATGTACAATGTCCGGAGACAAGTCTAGCATTCCAATTGGCAAGCCTCCAGGGCTTCTCGGTGCCATAGACAATCTAAAACGAGGACTTGGAGAGGTCCGTCTTCGTCATTTGACATCCAGTGATGAGGTTGTGCTGAAGTAGTATAGATGGGATCAGAAGCACATCATTATTTTACCATCACAGAACTGGTTGAAGCTAAGTATAACTTTTAAATAAATAATAAATAAAAAAATTAAAATCATTTATTTGCCAATACATGAGTATAAATGGTGGTATATAAAATGAAGGCCTATGTATGTACTGCCAGTAAGGTGTGCAAATTTTTAAACATTAAAATTATTGATAATTTTTTTTTTACATATCTTAAAACTACTATAATAACATTGTCTATCGTAATAAAAAAATAAAAATAAAACATTATTAAAATTTTGTAAGTCAATCAAGGCAACACATGTACACATATTCTAAATTTTATTAAAATTAAAATGTCATAAAAAAATAAAGAAAAAAATAAATAAAAAATTAATTATTATATTATACAGTAAATCACATCAATCACACATGTCAAAATATTATATAAACTTTATTACAATTTCAATGTCAAAAAAAAAAAGAGAAAAACATAGTTTAAATTTTTAAAGTCATATATTGCAATTTTTAATAAAGTCATCAATTATATAGAAACAGTTGTCCAACAGATAATTAAAAATGATAATTTTATATTTATTGTATGTCAGTAATTTTGTCTCATCCTTTACTAGATTATACAGCTTGATCGCCATTTCATAACCGTTTCTCTGACAAATCGATGGACTTTTAATATTTGGTTTAGTTAATTGTATTTTTTTGTGTTTTGCAGCTTGAGTATGTCTTAGACTGTGCTTTACTGAACAGTTATGTAAATTCTAGTTTAATTTAAATATTTCAACCCATTCAGATATGGTCAGCCTAAGTTCTATATGTTTCTTAAAGCCTAATAACATTAGATGAAATAAGACCTTTAGATCTATTAGTTTCGAAGACATTTAACTCAGATTCATAAAATAAATCAACATGTGTGTTCGGATTTTTGGTTACTTAGAATTTTGTTAGTTCATAAGTGTTACAGCTAAAAAAAAAAAAGAGGGGCTACTTATATTATTGGGAACATTAATAGCCACATTATTACTCTATAACACAGTTAATAAAATAAATAAAGCAAGGCCAATAACAGATGTTCACACATGCACAGAAAACATACCTTACAATAATACAAATACAAACAATTTTAAGAGAAAATGCAAATAAAAAGACATCAACATCAATATTTAGAAAAAAAAATGCCTTTACTCATTGTAATATATATAGAACCAGTTTTTCACTTAACAAGGAATTTTCTTATGTTTTTAAAGAGTTATATATTTTACTTTAAAAGATTTGTTATGCTCATTTCTCAGATTTTATTTACATTCTTCAGAAAAATTAAAGCTACTTTTAAACATATATTAGTAATAACATTTCCAAAAGCTCTTTTGCAAGGGAGTTTTCACAAATATTTACCAAAATAATTATAGTACAATATTGGGTTTTTATAAAAAAAAAACTTGGTAAATAAACTAAATATTTATATAAATCGGAAGCTGTACTAGCAATCAAAATACAGCTATATGTTCTGTAAGCTTGTCGAATAAGTGTTCGCTGCCATGTATTAACCCTAAATCACTTGTTTTCGCAACTCTAGTTATCTGGATGTGTCTTAGACTATTGTTATCTTAAATTTTCGTTTTATATAAAGATAAATTGCGAGTTAAAGTCACAAAACAAATAACTTTTTGAGACATTCAAATTGACCTTTTGATTTCGCATATCCTGGCAGGATCGCCAAATAATACTAACATACAATATGTAATAGGAAGGGGGTGGCCAGAGCCAAGGAATCATAAATTCCTCAGCCATTGATTTCACAATAACTTTGAAAACTATCAAGATCGTTTTGAAGTTTGCGAACATCTGCTGGAGACTGAATGCACTTAGCAGTTTTTATATCAACTGCATACAGGACTATCTTAGTTTTCAAAGCATCTTTTATATATACCAATAGCTTTCAACTCACGTAACATTATAGGCTGGTCGATGCAGTCAAATCATTTTCATAGTCTGTGTATAAACATTGACTTGAGCTCCAGCATCCATACAGCTACTTATACAGTCATACGTAATAACAAGATTAGATACTGTTGATCGTTTCCTAAAAAAAAAAAAAAAAAACCATGTTGTTCCTCACTAAACCAGAGCTCAAAGCTGAGTAGACCTGGTTTCAAACAATTCGCTCAAATACCTTAGCAAATAAGCATAGTTTTAGATACGCCTGTAATTGTGGTAGTACAGATGATAGTCAAGATGGTAGTAAAGAAAACATTAGTATTTTATATCTAAAACTTCCTACTCTAAAATCCCCTCAATTATATATATTTTTCTTTAAATTTTTGAAAGTTATAGCCATTTTAAAACTAGGATTAAAATAGTTTTAATTACATTAATTACAAAGTGTATACTATATCATACCTTTTCTTTATTTCCTACATCGACGAATATTCGTATTAGTATGACTTACATATAAACGGGACCCAATTACTAAGACTTCGCTGTTTGTTCCTCTGTCTTTAGGTAGTGTCTGATAAACTGGTATAGTCAGAATGTTGAAACTTTTACACAAACAACAAAATTGGAATAAAAAAAAACTAACAGAACGGATTAACCAAACAATTTTAAATTTATAGTCAGCACAGAATTCTGTAAGTCATGTATGATCGTGGCTAGGACAAGTATACTGCATTAAATATTGATTTTAAGTACAGAAATATAAAAATTGATTCCGTCGATAAGTTCACTTTATCAGGGTTAACACTGGATACAAACCTAAATTAGAAAAAAAAAATATATTGGTACGATGAGATTTAAATTGACTAGTTTTGCGTGCGGGTTAGCGGAAATAAAAAAAAAATACTACTGACTTGAGCACCGCTTTGTCACTGTACCATGCTTATGTAAATTCAAGGTTAAGTTACGGCGTCGTCTTTTGGGGTAATAGTACTGATGCACAAGACATTTATATTGCAAAAACGGTACTAAGAATTTTAGCAAACATAAAAATTCCAAACAGCTGTAGACCACACTTTAAGAATCTAAAAATTTAAACTCTTTGTTCTCTTTATATTTTGGAAAGCTGTAAATTAGTAAGAAAGTATCCACAATGAAGGAATAAATTAATAGTACCGCCTTCAAGATTACAAATTCATTATACAAGTCCTCTCCCTATGTGCTGTAAAATATACAACCACCTTCCAAATTCATAGCTCAAGAATCTGACTACAAATCTTTTATAAAACTTTTAAGATTGTATTTAATAGAAAATTGTTTTTATAATTCTAAGGAATATTTTGATAATAATATTATCTAATGTGATAGTTTAAATAATTACCAGAATTTTAATTTATTTTATTTTAATTTAATGTAATTTAATTTGATTGTTGGAATGTTTTTAAGGTTGTTTTATTGATAAATAGAAATTTGAATTTTATAAATGATTATGTTTCCTAATTTTTACTTTATCGTGTTTTGTGTTATCAAGTTTAATGTGTAGATTAGTTGTGTGAGATTTGATTGAAATGTAATAATAAATTTAGAAATGAGTATATTTTGCTATGCCCTTGCAGGGTATACATGTAAAAATTTATGTACATTATGTCATGTGAATTGCGATGTGTGAAATGCTATAAAGATTTTGATTAAGGTAAGACCTAATAGGGCAATTCTTACAATACTGTCATAAGCCGCTGACAGAATCAGGATATGTTAATGCTCTAGAAATTGATGATAGCTCTAGCAACCGTGACAGTGTAAATGAATAGTTTTAATTTAATTTAATTTTAAGCTTATAAATGTTAATAAAGTACATTTAGAGTATTAGTATAAGATTGCATAAGTCTTTTAGCGATATGCCCGCCTATTGTTTTCCTGTCTATTGTATTTCATTCTGCATATGTCCTTAAATTGTTTTGGTGTACAATAAAGTTTATTTTTATTAGAATATTAAATTATGTTAAACTTAAACAGTATGTTATGATTATAATTGACGAATACCATTTGGTTGGCTCTCATTTGATTTTTGTATTACAGAATGTAATCGATAGGTAAGTGGTATTTGAATAAGGTGTGTAATAAGTAAGTTTCAGAATGTTAATTCTATACTTCTTATAAACATAGTCAAAAGTAAATAATACTAACTTTTGATAGCAGTTAACAAGGATAAAGATTGATGATAATGATTTATTAGAATTTTTGAAGTATTCTTGTAAGAAATTCCTGTAGTGTTTAAGTATTGCAATGTACAATTATTATTTTTGAATTTCCATGCTATTTATTTTTGTATAAGTGCCGAATGTCATATTATTCACAGCTCGATGCTCGCCTCGATGAAAATTACTTGCTTATGCTTAAATGTTTTTAGATCAATACAAATAAAGTTTAGATAATGTGTTAAAATCGTGCACCAGGAGGTTGCACATTGTCGGATGGCCGAATGTCATATTTTTATGAATTGGCAACACCGACAGTGTGCCGTGACCCGTCAATTTATGTCAATGTCAAGATGAGTGAAAGATGAGCGCGGGATTCCTAGTGTGGATGCGCGGGAGACTAACTTGTGATCAAATTGATCAATGGATAAAATAATGTACATTGAATAGAAAGAAAAGTTGTGATATCATTTAATAGTCGTTTTCTTCAAACGAGGAAACGAACTGAAGATAGTTCCCTTTTATTGGGTTTGAATCTAGTTGGTTTTAGAAATGTTACTATACAAAAGCATATCGCAGGTATGTAGCAGGGTAGGTATGAAATTCCCTTATATTTCTTACGTCAATAATTTACTTTTATTTGATTGGATAGTAATCGAGAGCATGCTATCGTTTTTTGTTTTGTATGTATACATACAATCATATCTCACGCCATTGGTTCCCGGTTGGATGTGCAGTGACTGTCGATCGCCACTTTGTGCAACCGAACAATATTTTCGTAAACCTATGTATAATTAAAGGAAAATACTGATATAGGCCAAGATATGGTTTTCTTTTTAAACACATATTCTGTCAAGGCGAGTCATAAATATACCTATTTACATCACAAGCAAAACATATTGTATAATATTCATACATATGTTATATTTAATTTTATTACATTAATATTCCTGATTGCAACATGATGTTCATGCTTATAATATTTTTTCATTCCATTTGTACCTTGAAACTGCAATTTTCAATGTTTCCTTTTTTGAACATTCGACATATATTAAATAAAGGTGTAGAAATACAGACTTTTTTTTGGGCCTTAACAAATTCAAAGGCTCTCTCTTTTTTTTTTTTATTTATTAAGTCAGAAAATATCTTTAAGAAAATCTAATAAACTTTAAAGATATTATAATAATGTCTATTACCTAAAGTTTAACAAAAAGAAAGCATTGTTAATTCTATCTTGTTCTGATTATTTTTCCAGTCGAATTAGTTAAGCAGTTTCTACTGAAATTGTCTAAAATATTGTTAGCTATGGTATGGTCATATATATATACATGTATATATGGTTGACAATAGTAAGTACTATTATACCTCTATAGGTATGGTGTATCAAATACAGAGTGCACTCATTAATAAGTTTTATGTCTTAAATTAATCAACCAACAACAGTTTGGCGATTTTTTGTGAAATATAAATGGGTGTTAGTTTTGTACCTAACTTATGAATATTGATTTATATGCATGGAACGCAAATTCAAATCAAACCTTTCCTCTTGGTTTGGACTTATTCCTGAGCATATAAATATAATTGTTTTTTAATCTCAGGAGTATAAGTAATTTATAAATATTATTGTAAAAAATAAATTTATTAAGAAAAGCATTGTTATCTTCTTGTATAAATCTCAAGATATAGTTGCTACATGTAGTTTAATTCTTCTTTCAAATACTTTGGCTCAAAGATTTATCTTTCTATTTTATAAGAAATTTTTATTAATTATTTTACATTTACAATGACATAAACACTTTTTGGCTGCGTACTAATCAGGGATGCCCATTGGTAGTTTAAGAAAGCAAGTAGATAGACTAGCTAGTCGACCTGTTTGGAACTTTATTTTTTATCATCCTATATGTGATAAACAAAATATGTATTTTGACTTTTGGTACTATACTAGTTTTAGTAGTATTTGACAGTTTTTAAATACTTTGAAATTTAATGGGAAATGGACTTTCACCAATACCTTTAATTTTAATAATTTTATTGTTTGCAATAATTTATTGAACCAAATACATGTTATCATTTGCAACCAGAACGCTAAACATCTACATGGTTTACTAAATCTTGAGGATGTAACATTGAAATATAATTTATGGTTAAAAGAACTTACCTAAGTGAATTTCTACCAAAATTATATGAAATGTTACATCCGAAGAGATTTAGTACCCACCCTAACCCAGAGAAAGGTGAACCTATCTAACCCTTCAGTTGCAAATTTACAGCTAAGATACCTCTAAAATAAATGAAGGACCGAACATAGGACGGAGATTGGAGGACGAGAGACCGATTGGTGAACGGAATGAGTTGAAAAATCGTTATTTTCGCTCTTAAACGGTGTGACCATGCAGTGTATCCTGAATCGGACTACATGGTTTACTAAATCTCTTCGGATGTAACATTTCATATAATTTTGGTAGAAATTCACTTAGGTAAGTTCTTTTAACCATAAAATATATCGTTGAGTTAGCATCCCATAATACAAGTTTACTTAGTTTGAGGCTAACTTGGTCTGTGTAAAATTTGTACGTATATTTCTTTAGCAGATAAAGAACTTTGAATCGATTTCATAGTTCAAGTCCAGCTTGCAATAAGAAACCAACATAACTTCTGAATCATCAAAGAACAATATCTCAAGTAAACTCATTTTACAACAAAGTTTACACTTTGCCCTGGAGCTCACGAGACTTGAGACAAAAGATGACAACATGATACAAGATTTTAAAAAACATAACATAACATAAACAAAACATAAACGTTCACGCCGAATATCCCCGAAGGGATTGGCAGAGGTACTAATACTTCTGAACATCACGTGACTTTGTCACCTGGTGTTCAGAGTACCCACGTTTTGCGTGGACATTGTACTCACGTGATAGGGGCAGGCCTATCGCCGTTTTGTACGAATACACTGTCACATGACTAATACAACTCAGTCATGTGGGTTTCCTCACGATGTTTTCCCTCACTGTTAACAACCATGATAAATTAACCACACATATGTCTTTAGAAAAGACAAATTGGTGTAGGCCCGACCAGGGATTTGAACACTAGTCGCTTGCACGTTAACCGGTGTTCTACCCATTGAGCTATCACGTCGTCCTAAATTTTAAAAAGGAGGACAGAAACTACAACTACCAATGTATAAACAAATTGCTACTAATTCTAAAATAGGGGCAGCCAGATCTTTAAATTAAGCAATTCCTCAGCCATTTTATACGTCAATTCGATAAAATTGTATTTTAATGACTTATTATATAAAAAGTGACCTTATCAGGCAATATGCAGTATGTGTAGTAGCTGTGTAGTGTCGGCTTAGAATAGTACTACCCCATTTCTCCCGCTGGGTGTACTGTACGTAAGAGGCGACTAACGGTATTGGGGCTTTTGAGGGAGTTTTGGGCGATGCGGATGGAGACCTATCACCAACAACCTTTATTTCACCATCTTTTACCCACGCAACTTCCAAAAGTGGCTGAGGAATTTCTAATTTCTTAACTTTGGCTACCCCTTCTAGGGATTTATAGCCGTAAGTATATGTACATACATACATATGTATGCAGTAAAAAACAGTTCAGTTCATGGGTTTCCAAAAAACAACACGAAATATCAGAATACCTTGCACAAAGTTTTTAACTGCTTTTTGTATTGGAAAATCATCTTGAGAACGGAAGCGTAGCGTGGTGGAGCGCTGTCTACACAAATCACTCTCAACGCTTTTAAAGTATTTGGCGAAATTTAACTAGATCTTTGGCTATCACTGCGCGAGAAATCTCATACCGGCAGTCATGTGTGGAAAGACATTGCTTATTGAACATAACAATCGTATGTACTGGACGTACTGTTCTCGTCTGTCTGATTATGTTATTAATTATATTAAAGTATATAGTTCATCGAATAATTTGTATAATTGTATTAAGATGCTGTGTAGTGTCGGCTTAGAATAACACTACCCCATTTCTACCCGTGGGTGATCGTAAGAGGCGACTAAGGGTATAGGGGCTTTTCAAGTGATTTTTGGGCGATGTGGTTGGAGACCCGTCACCAAAAACATTTATTATTAACAGCTTTTCCCCACTCAACTTCCAAAGATGGCTCAGGAATTTCTCATTCCAAAGCTCTGGCTACCCCGTTTAGGGAATTATAGCCGTAAGTATATGTATGTATGTATGTGTATAGTTCATCCGGTATGAGAAAATACGATATATTAAAATTAACTGGTTGGGATTATTTACCGCCTTTCTTTTTACTATCGCAGCACAATATATAGTAAACTTTAACTAAGACTCGGCAAATAACATGTAACAGTTCACGCACCGTCAAACAAAATGGATCCAATTTAGATCACATTAGCGCTAAATCAGCGACGCATTATCCAGTATTGACCAAATAGATCGGCTAATGTTTGCAGTTACGATTGTTAGAGGAAACTACCATTCGGTTTACTTTATGCCAACATTTTGGCAAATAGCTATCGCTAATATTCTGTTTGGTCACTGAATTGTGGTGCGGTTAAACCGCAGTGGACAATTTTGAGACTAAAAGTCATTTTATCGCATTACTACCAACGGCATCAAAAATGCATATTGTTTTATATTTCATAGTGTCCCCGCATAAAGCGACATGATAGTCCAGTGGGTAGAACACCCGTCCGAAAACAGAAGGGCGTGAGTTCCAATCCTGGGACGGGCCTACACCAATTTGGCTTTTCTAAAGTCATATGTGTGGTTAATTTATCATGGTTGCTAACGGTGAGGGAAAACATCGTGAGGAAACCCACATGGCTGAGTTGTACTTAGTCAGGTGACAGTGTATTCGTACAAAAACAGCGATAGGCCTGCCCCCTATCACGTGAGTACACTGTCTAAGCAAAACGAGGGTACCTTCTCTGGTAACTAAATGGCGCTTGCCATGTGAGTTCAGGAGTATTGGTACCTCTGCCAACCCCTTCGGGGATAAACGGCGTGAACGTTTATGTTATGTTATATGTTATGTCCCCGCAATTATAACATTGTTATAGTAAATTGCAATAATTAAACATGAAGTTATATAAGAATGAACATTTCTTAGCGTGACTATCGTAAAAGACTACTTAGAGTATTGCGGCTTTTTAAGTGAGTGTTGGGCGATTTGGTTGAACCAACAATATTTATTTATCAGTCCATTCCCCACTTAACTTCTAAAAGTAACAGACGACTTTTCTTATTCTGAAGCTATGATTGCCTTTTTTTGGGATTCATAGCCGTGACTATATTATGTAGGTATGTAAGTCGGCTTAGAATAGCACTACCCCATTTCTTCCGGTGGGTGTACGTAAGAGGCGACTAACGGTTTTCGGGTTTTTGAGGGATTTTTGGTCGATGCGGTTGGAGACCCATCACCAACAACCTATATTTCACCGTCTTTTCCCCACACAACTTCTAAAAGTGGCTGAAGAATTTCTGATTCCTTAGCTCTGGCTACCCCTTCTAGGGATTTATAGTCGTGAGTATATGTATGTATGTAAGTATGAGTTTGTTAGGCTACTTAAATTTTAATTATGTATGTTATTAAAAATAAACGATCGTCTCATACCCGTCCAAAACCGGCGTGGATTCCGATAAACCATATAATAAAACTTTCCGTTTGAATTTCTTGCAAACGTTGTTTCTAATGACAAGGTTAAGCGACAAGCAGTCTCTTGTAACTGTCAGTAAAACACCAGCTACTTGACGGTCGACGCACTCGCGGCTAAACAGCGGGCGAAATATCATTGGAATGCCATCTCCGTTTCATTTGAAAGTCATTTGCAGTTTTGTATTATTCCGCAATATCGAATCATTCGATGGTTGCCAAACTGAAATGGGAATTTTGGTGTCATTTGCATCTTTGTGTTCTCATTTGGAATGCTTTTATATAAAACGTCGTCAGTGGACTATTGGTTAGAACACTTCTTTCTAGATCCGGGGTTGTAAGTTTGTTCCACGCATTTTTATTTTTATGAAGAATATAAATGGTTGTTTTTCAGTCTTGGATATTATTTATATGAGTATAAAACATGTGTGTTGTTCATATATAGTATTTTTTTCACATTTACCTTTTATCATAATGTAATATTGTGATCGTAGGAGGCGACTAAGGGTATAGGAACTGTTAAATAATTTTGGGGTGCTGTGGTTGGAGACCCGTTACCAGCAAATATTTATTACCACCTTTTCCCCACTCACCTTCCAAAAGTAGCTGACGATTTTCTGATTCCAATAATTCCAAAGCTCTCGTTACCTCCTTTAGGGATTTATAGCCACAAAACTTTAACCTGATATCAAATAAGGATAAAGCTGTTTTCCAACGTCCTAGCCGGGCTATTCAAGCAATCAATTTGTGATCGACATAAATGAACATCACGCGCTGTCGCGTCACAGTCTGCTTGAAGTAGTTTGAATGCTGGATCGGACTATGTTTATCAATAGGTAGAAGTCAATCTTTACTCAGTCTTAAATAGTATAGGAAGGCCCGTAACTGTTAACCATGATGAAAACATCATCTCAGAAAAAATTGACCAGTAAAATTTTCACGCCTGATTGAACTCAGAGTACCGGAAAAAACGCCTAAGTTTGGCATAAGCAAATTTACAGTACGAAGTCTGTCGGATCAGCTAGTAATAAATATACGGATAATTATTATAAAAATATAATATTTGACGACGCCCGTGGTCGAGTGGATAGGTGACTAGCTTCTCGGTCTGGAGGTTGCGGGTTCGATCCCCGCCGAGGGCAACATTTATGTGATGGGCATAAATTATTGTTTCTTAGTCTTGGATGTTATTATATGAATTATGTCGTTGAGTTAGTATCCCATAGTACAAGTTTACTTAGCTTGGGGCTAACAAAATCGTTGTAAAATATGTCTGTATATTTATTTACCTCAAGGTGTGAAGTGGGGCGCTTCTGTCTTGGAAGACTTGGACTACGCGGACGACATTGTGTTAATCTCGCCAACTCTAGCCCATTTAAAAGCTTAACTTGAGAGACTTTGAAAGCAAACAAAAGTCATGGGCCTGCGAATTAATAGACGCAAAACAGTCGACATGCGGATAAATCCTTTAAAGACAGAACCATTGAAGCTTCAAGATTCTAGGGGGGTATCCCACTAGAATCCGCTCGTAAGTTTCTTTACTTCGATAGTGTTATTACGTGTCAAGGAGGTGCAGACGAAGATGTTGAAAGCAGGATACGGAAGGCAAAAGCGGCCTTTGCCCAACTGAGACCTGTCCGGGAGTCTAATGTCCTTTTCCGTCGAGTAAAGATCTCCCTCTTCGAATCCGTGGAGAGTGACAAAGGGGCTGACGAATAAGCTCCAAGTATTCGTCAATAAGTCCCTCAGGTCGATCCTCCGCATTATAGGCCAATGACAATCCGGAACGTGGACCTGTGGAACCAATACCAGCAGACTCCAGTTGTGACTGACATCGCACTGAGAAAATGGAGGTGGATGGGGCACACGTTTCGAAGAGGGACCACAAACGCCAGCATCGCTGTCGAGTGGAAACCATCGAACGGCAAGGAAGCCCGCGGCTGTCCCATACACACTTTGCGCCGGAGCGTGGAGAGCGAGCTGCGAGCGGCGGGATTGAGCTGGAGTGCGGCTAGGATAGTCGCGAGAGAGAAAGGCGTGGCGGAAGCTTGTTAAGGCCCTGTGCACCAGTGGGGTGCCATAGGACGACAACAACAACAACAACATATTTATTTATTTAATATGCTGATATTTATTAAACAGATTAAAATAACCTCAAACTAAGTCTAACTTAATAACTTGTTTTATGGGATACTAACTTAACAATAGATTTCATACTATATAATACACATATAAATAACATCCAACACTAAGAAACAATCATTTAGGCTCATCACATAAATTTTGTTCTGAGAGGGGATAAAGCCGTGCCGTGTAGTGCCGGCTTAGAATGTCGCTACCCCTCTCTACCCACGGGTGTCGTAAGAGGCGACTAAGGGTATCGGGGCTTTTCATTGGATTTTTGGGCGATACCGTTGGAGACCCATCACCAAAAACCTTTATTTTTACAATCTTTTCCCCACTCGACTTCCAAAAGTGGCTGAGGAATTTATAATTCCTTAGCTCTGGCTACCCCTTCTAGGGAAATATAGCCGTGAGTATATGTATGTATGTATGTAGGGGATAAAACCCACAGGCTGAGAAGCTGTTCCAATACGAATACACTGTCACATGACTAAGTACAACTTAGCTATGTGAGTTTCCTCGCAATGTTTTCGCTCTCCATTAACAACCATGATAAAATAACTACTACTTCTTCAGAAAAAAATATTGAACCCCCATCGTCTGCACTATAAGCTGTGTTCTACCCACTGAGCTATCACGCTTGTTTAAAATAGAATATTAGCATTACTCAAACACTCAAAGTTTCCTGCAAAAAGTTGGCACATTAGGGACATAACTTGCTTTTGAAACTCGTTTGCTCAAACGAAAATAAATTCATTGCAATTTAAACTTTACTCCACTTAAATTCACCACACTATCCTTTGCACATGTTTAATTTATTATGAATATAAATTAGAGATTAAAATTGGACGATCCATAACACACATCATATAGATGGATTGTCCGTACAATACATACATACTCACGGCTATAAATCCCTAGAAGGGGTAGCCAGAGCTAAGGAATTAGAAATTCCTCAGCCATTTTTGAAAGTTAAGTGGAGAAAACATGGTAGAATAAAGGTTGTTGGTGATGGGTCTCCAACCTTTTCGGACAAATGTCACGCAAAAAGTCCCAATACTTAGTCGCCTCATACGTACACCTACGGGAAGAAATGTGGTAGTGATATTCGAAGCCGGCAATACACAGCTAATTAAGTACTTTATACATTTTCTCGTGTCATAGTGTTTGCTGCCAAACTTCTCTGGAACAATTTTTTTAAATGTAATTTATCAAGTATTGGCAATCGGACTGAAAAAGTTACGTTTACTATTTATTACATTAAGTAAAAGATGATTCAATCTTTAAATTATATACCTGCCTTACGGTCTGGCGGTGAGTAGCGACTCAGCTACAAAACCAGAGGTCTCGACTTTGATCCTCGAGACATAGCTAAATATCCCAGTTTGGAAGTCACTGACTCGATTTACCTGATTTATAATTTAAATCTTTTTGTTCATGAAAACCTCATGTGGGGATTATTACTAATAAATAAAGGGAAGAAAAATTTCGACACAGGCGGGGATCAAGCCCGCGACCTCGGGTAAACGCCCCGACGCTCTGCCAATTCGGTATGCAAAGTTTTTTTTTTAGTATTTATTAAATTATGAATTCGATAGCAAACACGAAAATAAAAGACTAATTTGAATATTTTTCATTTAAAATGAGTAATTGTAAAGTTATGATTTTTTAAAGATTGTTCAACTTTTGTACTTAATGACGTCATCAATCGAAAATATCACGTAGCGACATGCAAATAAAGCGAAATGTTTAATAAAAATGTTGCTAATTGCAAAACATTTCACGAATTTGTGATCTCAAATGAAATTATTACGATATTATACTAAACAAACGTATGATTTTCGATATTTTATTAATAAACTGCAAATACAAATGTCTTTGAAATAACTCTGAAGGTCAAATACTCTTACAGTTTTTTGATAAAATAACGGTCATCTTAGTTTTGTTTGATTTAATTTCAAGAAAATAATATTTAAAAACATAATATCTCGAAATGGTTTCGTAATCAGCACCACTTTTGTAAAACTTTGCATACCGAATTGAGCTACCGTGTCTATTGTCTGCCAGTGCGAAATTCTTCTATCCTTTATTTCTTTTACACGTTTTAGTAGTGTTTGCGTTTCCTACCGCTGAATTTTTTACTGATTCGGAATTCCACTTGTCTACCTTTTCAGATAGAATGCAAATGTTGAAAACGCCTAACTATCACATAATTTAAATCTTTTTGTTCATGAAAACCTCATGTGGGGATTATTACTAATAAATAAAGAATAAATAAAGGAAAGAAAAATTTCGACACAGGCGGGGATCGAACCCGCGACCTCGGGTAAACGCCCCGATGCTCTGCCAATTGAGCTACCGTGTCTATTGGCTGTCAGTGCGAAATTCTTCTATCCTTTATTTCTTTTACACGTTTTAGTAGTGTTTGCGTTTCCTACCGCCGAATTTTTTACTGATTCGGAAGGCCACTTGTCTACCTTTTCAGATAGAATGCAAATGTTGAAAACGCCTAACTATCACATAATTTAAATCTTTTTGTTCATGAAAACCTCATGTGGGGATTATTACTAATAAATAAAGAATAAATAAAGGAAAGAAAAATTTCCTCACAGGCGGGGATCGAACCCGCGACCTCGGGTAAACGCCCCGACGCTGATTACCTGATTTACCGAAAATTAAGATTATTCAGTACTTTGTATCGATTAAGCTGTCAGCCCTGGCTACTATCACGGTATTAGCCGCTAGTCCATCTACGTTCAAAAAATAATAGTTTTTAACTCAATTTTTAAAAATAAAATTTTTGACTTTTTGACCTGAACTTGTTCAACGAAGTGGACTGTGGCCCAATCAAGAAATACAGTGTGGGCTCTAGCCCCCCAGTGTGGACATAATATGGTCTGAGGATTGATATTTATTTTGTATTTTTATTAAAAAACAATTATTGTAGGGTTCAGCTATATACATACATATACTCTTGCGATTATCCCGTTGGGGTAGACAGAGACTATCGATCGCCACTTCATACGATCCTGGCAAATCTCACTAGATTCGTTTACATCTATCAGTCTTATCCTATATGGTCTTTTATTCTTTATACTTCGGACGCCTGTGTTTTTGAGCACACTCTCTATTTGGTCCAGATATGTCCTCTGTACAATTATCAGGTGTTTGGATGACTGCGTTTCTTTTGTGGAAACAGCAAAGATATACTGACCAGTACACCCTGCTGTGTACCAACTTATAATTTGTATCTATGCTTAACTCGAAAAATATTTACACTCCGCGATGTAGGAATATGAGTGAGTGCGTTTGAGTCCGCAGTAGTGTGCACTCTAACATGACTCCCACAGTACTCCCCTTCTAGTCGATACGACGATATCAAAGCTAGAAGGTACCTATAACCAATTACCAAATTCAGTGTGAGCAGTGAGGCCGGTGATTGCATGCCTGTAAATGCTCTACTGAATGAATGGTGTGGTGTGGTGAGGTAAGCGAGGTATAGAAGTTGCGGGTAGGTCGAAAAACGTAGTAGAAAGAAGCGTGTGTTCTTATCGAGGAGTCACCACTGTGGAAACAGCAAAGATATACTGGCCAGTACACCCTGCTGTATACCAACTTATAATTTGTATTTATGCTTAACTCGAAAAACATTTACACTCCGCGATGTGGGAATATTAGTGAGACGCTGCTACGTGCGTTTGAGTCACATGACTTCGACACTTTAAACCGTTTTATGAACTCCTCAGTCACAGTTGAAAGTTTAGGAGAGAAATAACACAAATACAATTACAGCCAGTATTGCGTTTTATTTTCTAGCAAAAGTGTAAGCATGAAGTACAAAACCATTGAAAGTCAATATCGCATTTTTGTTTGTTAGGTCTTTGAGGTCTTCCAACAAACAGAGCAAACAATATTCGTCATTGAGTTTTAAAACCTTTGGCTTTGTAACTTAGTTGTGAAGCGAACCGAGACTTAATATAGTTTACCTGCACAAAGAATATATCCTGCAAGGACTTGTTTAAAAGTCTTTGAAAAGCTTGCATTTTCTTTGTAAAAGATATCAGCAAAGAACGAACAAGTTCGGCCGAAGAGTATACTTGAAGTATCTGAACGTTTGGTTTCCTATTCTGAGACTTTGCTAGGAAGCCATTTATTTGAAATAAAATTTATAGAAACAAAAGACGATATCAAACAAGTGAGTCATCTATACTAATATTATAAAGCTGAAGAGTTTGTTTGTTTGAACGCTAGGATCTCAGGAACTACCCAATCAAATTGAAAAATTCTTTTTGTGTTGGATAGTCCATTTATTGAGGAAGGTTTTAGGTTATATATCATCACGCTGCGACTAACAGGAGCAAACTATCGGCGAATAATGTTGCAAAAACGGGGATAATTATTCATACTTTAAGGCTTCCGTTGTGTGCGCTGCGTAAACGGTTTAAGTTACCCAAAAAAAATTATTAAACAATTGTTTCTCTTTAAATGATCTAAAAAAAATTCCGCGACAGTATATGTCTAACTTTTAAGATTCAATTACTATAACCATTTTTATGGTAAACAAATTTGGTCGAATTTAATGCATTATTGCCATAATGTTTTATCAACATAATATTAATCCTTATCCAAATAAATATGTTGTTGATTAAGAGTATTTAACTGAGAACAAAATTGCCGTGTAGTGTCGGCTTAGAATAACACTACCCCATTTCTACCCGTGGGTGATCGTAAGAGGCTACTAAGGGTATAGGGGCTATTTAAGTGATTTTTGGGCGATGTGCTTGGAGACCCGTCACCAAAAACTTTTATCATTACCATCTTTTCCCCAATCAACTTCCAAAAGTGGCTGAGGAATTTGTCATTCGAAAGCTCTGGCTACCCCGTTTAAGTATTTACAGCCGTGAGTATATGTATGTATGTATGTAACAAAATTGTCCTTGACATCACCTAATTTAAATAAACATCTTAGAAGATAATACAATTTTAAAATTACTCCGTAACAAAATTTGCACGCGTGCATGAAGCGCAAGACAAGATGCTGCGCTGGCCGGCGAGCGAGGTCACCTGCGCGAGAAGCTTATGTTTAAGCCTTATCCTATTTATATTATAAATGTGAAAGTTTAGATATTTGGATGTTTGTGTGTTTGTAGCTAAATAAAGACTAACTCATAGAACGTGTTTAAAATAAAAGTTACAGGAAGCCAGATAATGATCCCAATTAACACAATAGGACACTTATTATCCCAGAAAAATTAAGAGATTAATAAATTTTCTTAAACAATGGCCAAACTGACTAAGAATCAATGCTCAGCCGAAACCACTATACTTATAAACTTAAAATTTATAAAGTGAAAAAATTGTGAGGACACTTTGAAAAAGACCTTTTTCTCATCGCATGACAGAGATCCTCAACGGTTCAGTTAAATATTTCAGATTGACGACGTGAAAGTCTATTACTTTTGACAGTACGAAGTCTGTGGGGTCAGCTAGTTATAGATATTTAGATAAAGTATTATAAATCGCCTCGTTAGCTTTGTGGGAACACCAAGGAACATCATCGCTTATTATGAGGAAAAAGTGATCTTGCGCCGGGTGCACACCAACATTTCTTTCCTCAAGTCATGTGTGTCGCTACTTTTCTAAGGTTGATTGCCGTGAGGAAAAACATCGTGAGGAAGCCCAATTTGCAAGTGATACCCCCTGACTTTCGCATTTTGTACTTCTTTGAACTCCATACATACCAATTTTATTAACGGTTAAAGGGAAAATATCATAAACGATGCTGTGAAGTGTCGGCTTAGAATATCACTACCTCATTTCTTCCAGAGGGTGTACGTATGAGGCGACTAACGGTATTGGGGCTATTAAAGGACTTTTCGGCGATGCGGTTGGAGACCCATCACCAACAACCTTTACTTTACCATCTTTTCCCCACACAACTTACCAAAAGTGGCTGAGGAAGTTTTAGTTCCTTAGCTCTGGCTGCCCCTTCTAGGGATTTATAGCCGTGATTATATGTATGTATGTATCATAAGGAATCCTTTAAATCTAGACCGTATTAGTCATGTAACAGTGAAATCAACATAATTACTTTCTTTCTATCCCCGAATCCTCGAAGTTTTCCACCCCAGGAAAGATACCACTACCTCTATCCGAACAAATGTGCTAATTTTATCACCCTCAGTTCAGAGTTCTGCTCGGACCGTGTATTCCTGTGATGGGACACACAAGAATAAGAGTATTATATTTGATTCTTTATGATTTTTTCCTATAACTGTTAACCAAATTAATAAGTAATGGAGTTCAAAGAAGAACTATGACCACATTTATTAAAGCCTTATCTTTTACATTAATGCAAGCCTTAAAGTCCCATAACGTTGATAATTATATATGTTTTTATATGTTCATATTTTTAAATATATTAAACTCTTACATAAATATGAAGTTAAAATAGGAACAAATGCGAGTCAGAGGAATATGGGGCATCACTTGGTATGTTAATACCTCTGATTGTATACATACATACGTATACTCACGGCCATAAATCCCAAATAGGGGTAGCCAGTCCTTTAGAACCAGAAACTCCCCAGCCACATTTGTAAGTTGATTGGGGACAAGATTGTAGAAATAAAGTATCGTTGGTGAAGAGTCTCCAACCGCATCGCCCAAAAACCACTTAAAAAAGCCCCATACCCTTAGTCGCCTATTTACGACACCCGTGGGTAGAAAGAGGTAGTGATATTCTAAGCTGTTTCATTTTTAAGGTTGATTACCGTGAGGTGATCAGCAAAGATAAAAACATACATAACATAAGATAGAAGATAACATAAGATAGAAAGATAACATCGTGAGGAAGCCCAACTTGCAAGTGATACCCCCCTGACTTTCGCATTTTGATCTTCTTTGAACTCCATACATACCAATTTTATTAACGGTTAAAGGAAAAATATCATAAACAATGCTGTTAGTGCCGGCTCAGAATAGCACTTCCCCA
Organism: Bedellia somnulentella; assembly: GCA_963576735.1. NCBI lineage: Eukaryota > Metazoa > Arthropoda > Insecta > Lepidoptera > Bedelliidae > Bedellia > Bedellia somnulentella. The sequence goes on from OY755183.1 coordinate 1,518,306, forward strand.
TTTCTTCGCGCGGGTGTTGTAAGAGGCGACTTTAGGCGGGTGTTATCTCTTACAATGTGATAGCTAACTGTAATTTTCATTGTGTCAGTACATATATTTTTTTATTATTAATATTACTTTGGGTACTGCATCTTAAACGATCATTGTAAGGCGATGTGGCTGGACACCGATCAACAACCATCCATCATTTTACCGGTGCAGACCCACCTTACCCGCGTCCATACCTTCTAGGGTACGGTGGGTCCTAAACCTTACCCGAGCTAGTGCTGGGATTTCACATTGATTTGTATTAGATACAAAAAACATGTTACTGTTCTATACTGCCCTGGTACACAAAAATAGTTTGCCTCATAAATATATACTAGGATAACAGGATGACATGAAATATTCAAATTAGATAATATTTTTTGTGTAGTTGTAAAAATATTTCTAATGCAGAATCATTAACTAGAAATTTTTCAAGAAGTTAAATTTTATTTTTCAACAAATTACCAGGACATCAGAAACTCTACGGACTTCGCCCTGCTTGATTTACTCAACAAATCCCAAAGCGTAGAATTTGGTCCATAGAGTAATAGAACTGTATATACAGATAAATAAATGATACTATATATTTGTAATAATTGCTAGATTTAGCATTACAATCGTCATGGGAAAGATCGCTATGGCGTATCTTAAGCGCAATTCAAATCTCTACGAAATAAAATTAGGGAGGTGCTAGTCCGATCCTGTAAGAATTTCGTAGTAGCAAGTGGAGGTAAGCAAAGATTTATTTAGACTTACACCTTATTTTTTTAAACGGGGGACGCTATAATTTAAATTGGCAGTAAATATATTTTGAACTACCTAAATGGCTGAGTTGTGCTTGGTCATGTGACAGTGTGTGATGGTGACAATCAAAATATATCAGGGGTAAGATATTACTAGAACTTTTTCTCATGGGTGTTGTACGAGACCACTATAGGAATTCGGGCCTTAAAGATTTTATTGGGCGATGCGACTGGAGATATCTTTGCCAAATAGTATATGTTCCGTACTGGAACAAATTAGTTTATAATTTTCTTTATTAGGTGTGCACAAGACAACAAAACATATTTTACATACTTTTTAATTCACGTTAGAAATAGATTTATTTCATGTGGCTTATCTTCTCTAACACTACCTTGTTGATGCGGGAAACTGGCAACATTGACGTCTGATGTCTTACAACTACATCCGTTTCCGCAAGTTAGTCTCTCTTTCTCAACACGCCGATGTGAGCACTCACGTTCGTATAAAAGTTACCAAATAAATTCCGAATCAAGTCTATTTCCCGAACAAAGTGAAAAAGGACTGAACCACATTTATCTATGGACCTATGGTGAAAAGTGTAAGCCTGCGCTGTGATTCATCAATAAACTCTCGAGAGTTCGAACGCCACCCCTGCCAGCCACGTGCCTGGTAAGTGTTTAAAGTTTAAATAAGTCACACGCGGCTACATAAATTATTTTGGTCCTTCGAGCCGGATCCGATTTCATCTTTTGTTTTGTTGTCTTGTGTTGTGCAGTACTACGTACTCAGTAATTCCAAATTCATTTCAATCGTTTGAGTCGCCATCTTTGTTACGCAAAATGGCCGAGAACGATCATGTTTGTGAACAAGACATATTCGAAAGGGACTTGATTCTCGAAGAACTTAGGCGTACATTACAGTTTGCAACTACCGATGAGCAGCAATTTCGTTCGCGAACTATAGACATTTCAGCTCATCAGAGAAAGTTTACGAAAGTCCAGTGTAAAATAGAAAAAATATTGTTTAAACATAAGTGCTTAGATAAAGATGAACAAATAACTATTCGGAATGAATTTAACGATTTGTATTATGGCATCTTAGCTCATCTTAACGACCTTAAGCAAAAGGAGGAACGTGTCCGTCGCTCAAGTCGTATTTTTCTTTCATCGTCTGAGGCTCCTCAGCAGTGTCATCACAGTAGAACTTTGCCTACTTTACCATTGCCCTCGTTTAGTGGCGATCCTACGGATTGGCCATCATACATTGATTTATTTAAGTCGTTAGTGCATAGCAACAGTGCCTACACGGATGCCGAGAAGCTTAGGTACTTAATACTTACTGTAAAGAACGAACCTTTTAATCTTATAAAATCCTTGCCGATTTCCGAAGATAATTACGCCATCGCTTTAGAAATATTAATTTCTCGTTATGAAAATAAGCGAGTCATCGCGTCAAAACATCTCGATCGAATTCTCGACATCGAAAATTGCAGTGATAAATCGGTTCATAGCCTGCGTCGGCTACTTAACGTCTACCAAGAAAATATTAAGGCACTTGAAGCTATGCAGTTTCCCGTGGGCCAATGGAATTTCATACTTTTAAATATTTTACTACGTAAAATTCCAGTTGGTACTAGGAAGTGTTTTGAAAGATCGCTAGTGAAACCATCTTCTATTCCCGATGTAAACACATTGATCACATTTCTTGAAAAAGAAATTTCCGCTGACGAAATCATAAACATTTCCGTTGGTGGGCAGTCCATTTCACAACAAAATACAAAAGTGGGTAGTTCGCTATCAAGCCGCACTATCACGCAGCAGCGATCATTCAATGCATTAGCTGCAAACAATGTCGGCCTTCCTACTCGTCAAACAGACGAAAATCAACGTAGTTACAACGTAATTAAGAAGCAAACTTGTATATGCTGTGAAGCTCAACATTCGTTGACAAAATGTTCGAAGTTTTTAAATCTTACACCTCACGCGAGGTACAATTTAATTCAAAATAAAAGTATTTGTTATAATTGTTTAAATGTAGGTCACAATGTTATCAATTGCAAATCGAGTTATGTGTGTCGCTCGTGTCACAAAAGGCATCACAGTTTAATTCATTTGTCTAATCAAGCCTCGCCGGTAGTCAGTGACTCCGCTGTTATCACCCTCCCCCCTGCCAAGGTAGACCCAGTGCCGCCAACTCAGTCCGAGTCGAATTCTATTCATAATAATTGCGCTTCGAATTCCAATGCTCCTTCTATGCGAACTAGCACGGTGCTACTCTCGACCGCGCTCATCGATGTATGTGTTGGCTCTTCTATACTATCGACCGTTAGGTGTGTTGTGGACTCGGGAAGCCAGGCTTCCTTTATAACTGAGTCGTGCGCGCAAAGGTTAGGTTTAAATCGTAAGAAAATAAACATTCCAGTATATGGTATTGGTGATAGCGAACCAGTTAAACCAAAGGGTGTAATTTCGTGTTTAGTCAAACCCAAGGGTAAACAAAACCCTATAATTCAAGTAGAAGCTTTAATTTTACCAAAGTTGATGTCTCACATGCCGAGCGTACCACTTCCCCAGAAAGGGTGGACACATTTAACCAATTTGACCTTAGCTGACCCCGATTTTCGTACTCCACAACCCGTGGAAATGTTGTTAGGTGCGGATATACTATCCCATGTGTTATTAGGTAATATCGTTTCCGGTTTGCCTGGTTCTCCGATCGCTGTAAACAGTGTATTCGGTTATTTATTATTGGGTAAATTAAACTTAGATCCCGTGGTTTCGACTCCACCCCATGTGTGTTTTAGCTCATTCGACAATGACAATTTGCAAAGGTTCTGGGAGCTGGAGTCCCTTCCTGAGAAACGGAGTTACACTCCTGATGAAGAGTTATGTGAATCCCTTTTTCAAAGGACGCATACTCGCGATGGTATTACCGGCCGCTACGTCGTTTCTCTTCCGTTTAAACCCGATGCTCCGCCCCTCGGCGAGTCGCGGCAGACAGCCCTCGCGAGGCTTCATAAGCTCGAGTATAGGCTCGAACGTAATCCAACCCTCAAACGTGACTACCACGCGTGTATCCAAGAATATTTAGATTTAAACCACATGGAGCCCGTGACTAGTGATGCCGCCCTGGGCGCCCACTATTATATTCCGCACCACTGCGTGGTTAAAGAGTCCAGTGAGACCACACGTACCCGCGTAGTATTTGATGCAGGGTGTAAATCATCCAACGGAGTATCCCTGAATCAAGTGCTACTCACTGGACCCAAGCTTCATCCCGACATTGTGGATATCCTTCTTAAGTTTCGTATTCATCTCATAGGTTTCACATCAGATTGTATACAAATGTATAGAAATATAGGTATGTGTAAAGATCATCTGGATTACCAACGTATCCTCTGGCGGAGTTCACCTGCGGAACCTGTACAGGATTTTCGTCTTCGTACAGTCACCTTCGGAGTTAGCTCGTCCCCGTTCCTCGCTCTGCGTACTATTCAACAGTTAGCTCATGATGAAAGTCACCGGTTCCCGTTGGCTGCACCTGTACTCTTGGAATCTATATTTGTAGATGACGTGGTCGCGGGGGCCAATTCCGAGTCCGATGCCCTAGCGTTACAGCGTGAGCTTATTGGTATTTGCTCCTCGGCTGGGTTTGAATTAAGAAAGTGGCACAGCAACTCGCCGGCGATACTTGCCGCGGTTGAGTCGTCATCTCCTCATGGTGGGCGGCAGGAAACCGTCTCCGTTGCGCACCTCGAGAAGGATACACACACTAAAGTCCTAGGGTTACATTGGGATCCGCAAACTGATTGTTTTAAGTTTAATGTTCAGGTCAATTCTGAAAAATGCACTAAACGGGCAATCCTTTCTGAAATAGCTAGGATTTACGATCCGCTAGGATTTTTGTCCCCTCTGACCTTATACGCAAAACATTTAATTCAATTGCTATGGGTAGCTAATATTGGTTGGGACGAAACCCCACCTATTGATATTATTAATTCATGGAGACTTTTTATTCAAGAGCTACCTATAATAAAAGGTATTTCTTTTCCGCGTCACATTTTAGGTAATACTTGTACCATACAGGTGCATGGATTTGCTGACGCGAGTGAAACCGCGTATGCCGGTTGTGTTTATCTTCGCTTAACAAGTAGTGACGGAGAAATTCGTACTTACCTCGTTATAGCTAAAACTCGTGTGGCCCCTTTACGGGTTCGTCTAACAATACCCCGCCTTGAATTAATGGCTGCCTTATTATTATCAAAATTAATAGACAAAGTTCTTTCAATCTACGGCAATCGGGTCGATATAGATAACGTGTATGCATGGTCTGATGCGTCGATCGTGCTAGCTTGGTTACACCAACCACCTCATACTTGGAAGACCTTCGTCTCCAACCGCACCAGTGATATCTTGTCTGTTGTGCCCGCATCTCGTTGGCGCCATGTCCGTTCTGCTGACAACCCCGCGGACGTGGCCTCGCGCGGTGCACTGCCCCACGCGCTACGCGCACACCCCCTGTGGTATCACGGCCCAGCTTGGTTACAACGACCTTCTCATGCATGTTCGTCCTTCAATGAACAATTTGATACCAATGAAGAGAAGCGTATTGTTTCATCAAACGCGTCTACGACGATTAATACAGATATTGAGATTATACAGCGTTATTCTTCGCTAGGTAAATTAGTACGAATCACCGCTTGGATAATTCGTTTCTACAAAAAATGCAAACATTTAACTAACCACCACTCAGATTATATAACGGTTCCAGAATATAATGAATCCTTGAAAAAACTCGTTCTTTTAGTGCAACAATCGGTTTTTACCGAAGATATAAATAAGATTTCAAAAGGGAATTTGCCTTCTCAATCATTAAGGCGTATTACACCATTTCTTCATAGTGACGGTTTGTTACGAGTCGGTGGTAGGATTCATAAGTCACTCTTATCTTATGATAGTAAACATCAAATGATTTTACCAAAGAAACATACATTAACTAACCTAATCATAGATGATGCTCATGTGTGTTATCTACATGCCGGACCTCAGACCGTTCAGTACCTGCTCTCGCAAAAGTACTGGATAATCTCGTGTCGCGATATCGTGCGGCAACGTATACATCGCTGCGTTCGTTGCTTCAGCGCGCGTCCGACACCAGTGCAACCGCGCATGGGACCTCTCCCCGCTACTCGTCTGCGGCCCGCGCGACCATTTATTAAAACAGCTGTAGATTATGCCGGCCCTTTCTTTGTTCGCGCCAATAAGGTGCGTAATGCCAAAGTTATAAAATGTTACGTTTCAGTATTTGTTTGCATGAGTGTCAAAGCTATTCATCTCGAAATCGTTTCCGAGCTTTCTACTGAAGGTTTTCTTGCTGCGTTACGACGTTTCACTTCCCGTCGTGGATTATGTACCGATATATTTTCCGACTGTGGTACAAACTTTGTGGGTTGTGACAAATACTTGAAAGAGCTTTATGCCTTTTTAGGTAATGATTCAGTTCAAAGAAATTTACAAAAGGAAACTCTTCAACAGTGTATAACTTGGCATTTCCAACCAAGCCATGCAAGCCATTTCGGGGGTCTTTTTGAAGCTGGGGTGAAAAGTTTTAAGCACCACTTACGTAGAGTACTTGGAACTCGTACCCAAACGTACGATGAAATGCACACACTTCTGTGTCAAATCGAAGCGGTTCTTAATTCGCGTCCGCTGTCCGTGATGAGTTCGTCAGCTTCAGATCCGCTTCCCCTCACACCCTCTCATTTCTTGATAGGTGAACCGCTTACGGCCCTACCCGACGTTTCCTTGCTAGACGTTAATCCTAACAGACTTACGCGTTGGCGATGGGTTCAGCAATCCGTCCAACATTTCTGGAAGCGATGGAGTAGGGAATATCTTCACGAAATTCAACAAAGTCAAAAGTGGCTTCAAGACCGAGGCCCTCCTATTAGTGAAGGCACTGTTGTTATTGTACGCGACGACCACCTGCCGCCGTTGCAGTGGAAGCTGGCTCGCGTGCACGCGCTCCATCCCGGGACTGACAACGTCACCCGTGTGGTTACGCTCAAAATGAACAACAAATTTTTTAAGCGGCCAGTGGTTAAACTGTGTCCGCTACCTATTGAATAGAATACTTTATACATATTTCAATCATAGTCATAGGTTAGGTTATATTTTCTTTTATTTTGTTAAAAGTTATATACTTTTAAGGTGAGCGGGTTTATGTTCCGTACTGGAACAAATTAGTTTATAATTTTCTTTATTAGGTGTGCACAAGACAACAAAACATATTTTACATACTTTTTAATTCACGTTAGAAATAGATTTATTTCATGTGGCTTATTTTCTCTAACACTACCTTGTTGATGCGGGAAACTGGCAACATTGACGTCTGACGTCTTACAACTACATCCGTTTCCGCAAGTTAGTCTCTCTTTCTCAACACGCCGATGTGAGCACTCACGTTCGTATAAAAGTTACCAAATAAATTCCGAATCAAGTCTATTTCCCGAACAAAGTGAAAAAGGACTGAACCACATTTATCTATGGACCTATGGTGAAAAGTGTAAGCCTGCGCTGTGATTCATCAATAAACTCTCGAGAGTTCGAACGCCACCCCTGCCAGCCACGTGCCTGGTAAGTGTTTAAAGTTTAAATAAGTCACACGCGGCTACAGTATACTTTATAGCATTTGTAATTTATTTAATGTTCTAAGATTATAAGCGAATATGTTCAATGATAAATATGTATAATTTTAAAAGATAATTTAATATTTTTTTGTAGCGATTTATTTAGTTTACTGTTTTTTCTTTTATTATTTATTTTATTTAACTTCAACTCTGGCAGACACAGATTTTTTGAGTATATATTATTTAATGATGTGTAGTGTAGTGTAGGCCTTAACTGAAAACCAGTGTTTTGTCACTTGGCAATATCAAGCGCTGAGTTAGACCCTAGTTTGTGTTACCATAGCACATTTTTTAGGTAAAGATATTGTTTTTCACTTTATGTATTGATTTTTATATTGTTTGGTGTTATGATAACATAAATAAACAAGTTATCTATCTATCTAAGTATTTGTTGGGCTTTAAAAAACCGTGTAATAACACGCGCTTAAATATCCGAAAATAAATATTTTTTTATTTCTACCATTATTAAATCAAATTCACTTCCACCCGTGCAAGCCGGGGCGATACTAATCGATCATGACATCATCAAAGAAAGCGTTTTAAAACAAACCTGTCACCAGACACCGCCATAGTCCAAAACAATTTATGTTTTCTCTTTTCCACCATTGATCTGTATTGAACAATCAGTGTTCGTAAGAAAAGGATGAATATTGTTTTTATACTTATTAATTTCTTCCTGTTAAATTTATGGAATCAACAAAATATTTGTTTCTCTTTCTATGAAGGGTGTGTGTTTCGTTGTTTTCTTGCCATGGTAACAAGGGTGCTATGGGATGGTAAGTAAGTTGTTTTACAAGTACAAACATATCTCTATATCTTATCACTAGCAGCCCGTCCCGGCTTCGCTCGGGCATGAATTATCATTAACATTTTGTTTTTTATTTTATTACATGTATTATTATTTTAATATATTTTTTTTAAGTTTTAAGCTATGTTATATTTTTTTGCTGTGTAGTGTCGGCTTAGAATAGCACTACCCCATTTCTTCTGGTGGGTGTACGTAACAGGCGACTAATGGTTTTGGGGCTTTTGAGGGATTTTTGGGCGATGCGGTTGGTGACCCATCACCGACAACCTTTATTTCACCATCTTTTCCCCACACGACTTCCAAAAGTGGCTGAGGAATTTCTGATTCCTTAGCTCTGGCTACGCCTTCTAGGGATTTATAGCCGTGAGTATATGTATGTATGTATGTTATTTTTTTTTGTATTTATATTTACATATATTTTTTTATTTTTTTTATTTTTTATAATGAGTAATTACATCAAAAGCCATTCAATTTATAGAGTTAGAGCTTCCCTGTAAACAATATTTGACGTTGTTGTATTTTGGGGCAGCAAAATAAATTGATGTTCAGGAGCTCCCACCCGCGACAGGCCAACGTACAGTTGACCGTGAGTAAAACAATTCTTTCGCAGGTCAATCCCTACTTATTTGAAGGTTTGGCCTTGGGACTTATTAATTGCAAAAGATGTTTTAACCGGAAATTGTAGCCGTTTAAATGGAATTGGCAGATCAGTTGGGGTTATCGGTATCCTCGGTATATGAGCTAATTGACCGGCTGCTGGGCCAGTGATAATAGTCGCTACAATCAAATTTTGCTTTTACTCTTTGATAAGCAGCCTCCCGTACCCCTTCGTGACGCCTGCAACAACTTACTATGCATAGCTAATCGAGCGGAGTTTTATCTATTTTTTTAATTTGAGATAACTTTCGAATGGAATGTTCGAATTGAATAATTCAAAAAGTAATATAAGGGTATTGAAGTAGTCTGAAATAATATATACGTTTTTTATAAGGATTAGATAGGTACAAATAAAGAGCCTTTTCTAAAGCAGGATTTTAATTTAATTTTTAAATAATTTTATATAATGACGCTTGTTGTTAGATAACTATAATAGTTAGAGACATGCTGTCTGGGCATTTTTTTTAGATAATAATGTGTTCTATAAAATTGTAGTACATAATTTTATTCTATTGTCAATAGTTCTCGCAGCGCACGCGATGTAAGGATTTTTTTTGGTATTTCTTTAACACCTTGGGTTACATTTTTGAAGTTTACGTAAGGATCCCTAATTTTTTGAAAATGAAATATAGCCTATGTCACTCGGGAATAGTGTAGCATTAAAACAGTGAAAGAATTTTTCAAATCCCTCCAGTAGTTTTAGAGCCTATTCAATTCAAACAAACAAACAAACAAAAAATCAAACCTTTCCTCTTTATAATATTAGTATAGATTTAAACACTTATGAAATCCCAGCACTAGCTCGGGTATGGTTTAGGACCCACCGTACCTTCGCGGGTATAGACGCGGGTACGGTGGGTCAGCAGTGCATTTTACGATAGTTTCCCCACTTTAGTTCTATAAAAGTGATCTGAAAATCTGGCAAATCCTTTTTGGGATTAAAATTGATGATTATAACTGATAAACAAAGAATAAATAAAGAAAAGAAAAAAATCGACACAGGCGGGTATCGAACCCGCGAACTCGGTTATACGCTACCGTCGCTCTGCCAATTGAGCTACCGTGTCGACACGGACACGGTACAGTAATAATCCCCACATGAGGTTTTCATGAAAAATATGATTTAAATTGATGATTATTAGTTTGGCCCAGTTTAGTCAGTTCTTCTTATGTACCTCTTTTTGAGTCTATTATTGTGAATAAAATAAAACGTTTATTCATTTGCACATTTATTTCAGTAACGACATTAAATCGACGAATTGCACAAATTACGATTTATTGACATACCATTAAATAATTCACAATTTATTCCCTAAATACATACATACATAAATACATATTCTTACACCGCTAGTTCCCATTGGGGTAGGCAGAGACTATCGACTTTGTACGATCTTGGCAAACCTCTCTGGCTTCGTTTACATCCATCAATCTTTTCATACATGCTCTTTTATTCTTCATACTGCGGACACCTGCTTTTTTGAGCACATTTTCTATTTGATCCAAATGTGTCCTGCGAGGTCGTCCTCTACTAACATTCCCTTCCACATTGGCTCTATATATCTCTTTCACCAATTTACTGTCATCCATCCTTTCTATGTGCCCTAAATTGTTATGTACATATATCAAATATTATACGTCAATAACATGAGAACAATTATTTATTAAAGCTTTGTATAACATATTTATGTACAAAGTATACAAACAGTCTACAATCTAACATTTATTAATTTTAATAATACAAAATGAAATTATTTATAACATTTACAATAATATATATTATTGAACAATAGGAAAATATGCTATAAAGTACAGATTTATTATGCTTTGAGTCACTTATGATGCATCGGTAGGTCTTGGAATTTTGTTTACGCTCGTTCCTTTTTTATTCAATCATCTTAAAACATGGTGAATGTAACAAATGATTAGAAAAAAAACCAGTGCGTAACAAAATCAATTAAAATGTTTATATTAAGTAGGGAACTTTACTCTTAGTTATTAAAATTAAGAAAAGTTTAACCTCAATTTGGCCGTGAATTTTCTTACAGGGTTACTGGTTCTCGCAACCGTGAAAAAGGATTATCTTTTAGCAGAAATCATTTGTCCAGAAATGCTTCGCCGGAAAATCTTTTCGTATTTTTACATAAAAATACAAATGATCGTCATATTTTAGCTTTGTTACTCAGTTTAAGTGTTTGAGTGAATTTGCTTTCATCCATCAACTGAAGTGAAAACTATCTTGCACTTTATATACGAAGTGCGTAACAATGCTCGATCACCATTTTGCTAGAAATTGGTGAAAACATTTAACATTTATTTCTTATTGTAATCACAATACTTTATATTTAAAACGATGTTGTTTTAATAAATATACCTATAAATACATTTACTCAAGCCATTCGTTTCCATTCAGTTAAATGACTATTAATATTTCTTGTTCGGGACAGGCCGATACTATCGATGGCTACTTTGCACGATCCTGACAAACCTCCATTGTACAAATTACGTTCATCATTATTCATACAAGCTCTTTTATTCATCTGAACTGAAATCGTCTTTTAAAAAATAATAATTAATGAATTCATAAAAAAAAAAACTAGACTTCTTGTGCCATAAGTAAAAACACCTGTATTTCTGTACATTTTAACGATCAAAATAATATATCATCTATATATAAATTTATATATATTATTTTTTAATTATGATAAACATTGTTTATAGAATTTATTTTCTATATACACAATTAAGACAATATTTCATGCACACTGACTTTTTATACAATACAGTTTCGTTGAAGAGTTGGTATATAATAACAAGTAACAATATTTAAACAGTAACAAGACTATAATATAAGAGTAAAAAGTGTTTCAATCAAAGGGCTCAAAGTTCTTTTGAAGAACTTATTGACGGAGACACTTTTTAGTCACTAATTATTATTTCACTAATCATAGTTATTAGCCATAATCACTGTATATGTACAAATATTACTTCCTAAAATAGCAGCTGACGAGTTAAATCTGAAACAAAAATGCCTTTATTAAATATTTATTAGATATTTTATAATGTAAGTTCTCTTTAGTGTTGTGAAGTGTCGGCTTAGAATAGTACTTCCCCATTTTTTCCCGTGTTTTTTTTGGTTTTTAACGGTGAGGGAAAACGGTGATTGGCCTGCCCCTATCACATGAGTACACTGTCAAAGCAAAACGGGAGTACTCTGAACACCAGGTAACAATAACTAAAACTGACCGTTCCTTTTTTAAGTAAAAGATTTTGTACAACAAATGTAGTAAAGGAAGAAACTTCAATTTAAATTGAATCTACCGTCGTTTTACAAGGAGTTTAATTTAAAACTATTTCAGGACCAACTTATCTGTAAAGCGAATAAAGGCACAGCGAAAACGGCGTTTTCAAAATGCCATTTTGAAAACGCGGGGTCGATAGATAACTCTCTAGTAGAGATTCTCTACGTTTTATTTGCATTTCCTTTTTTAAGCATTGTCATTGAAAAAAAATGAAAATTGGAATTGAAAATTGTCGTACAATTCTAGAAAAAAATAATGTTTAGCCGTTCAAAAGGGCAGGACACTTTTAGAGGTTAACCTTAAGTAATATATATAAGTTAAGTTAAGATATACCTTTATCAGGATATAGTGAATACATACATACTCGTATAGTTTTAAAAACTGGCCAAGTGCGAGTCGGCTCTCTCCGGAAGTGTTCCATCGTTCAATACAATAAAAACTAAGTACAAAATTTTGAATTAAATTGATTTTATTAAATGTTTATGTTAAATTTATACGTAAGCGATCGATAGTATCTGCCTACCCCAATGAGTACAAATATACAACAAACAATAAATATTTATATCGAGCGGAAACCCTGACTATCCATTAGAGACATGCTCATTACATCAAAATAGATTTACTACTAAGAAGAAATAGTTCATAATATTTTTATCGATACCCTATCCCGAATGCCGATAGACCGAAAATATGGATGACGCACCTAATTTTGCTCGTAAATAAAATTTGATTGGCTTTCTCAATAACGAACTTTAGCCATCAGCATATTTCATCAAGCTTTGATGTTTTTAAATTAGTTTCTTGTTTATAAACTTGTATATTTTGATGCTGATCATGCTATATTATAATAAAGTTTGGTTCCAAACTAAATAAATCGGCATTTGCCGAAGTGTCGGCTTAGAATGTCACTTCCCCTTTCTACTTGGTGGTGGGGCTTTTTTAAGTGGTTTTTGGGTGATACGTTTGGAGGCCCATCACCAACGATACTTTATTATTACCATCTTCTCCCCTACCGACTTTCAAATATGGCTGAGGAGTTTCTAGCTCTGAAGCTGTAGCTACGGTGAGTATAAGTAAGTAGGAAAGTAAGTTTTTACCTACCATCTTATTACCTCTACTTTTTATACGGGCCGAGTGGATAGGTGTCTAACTTCTCTTTCCGGAGGTAACGGGTTCGATCCCCGCTGAGAGCAGTCTTGAATGTTATTTATATGTGTATTATAAAGTATTAAATATATCGTTGAGTTAGTATCCCTAATTCCAAGTACCATTTAGTTTCGGGCTAACTTTATTTGTGTATAATATCTCCATATTTTGATTTCTTTTGTAATCCCAGAACTAAATCGCCAGATCCGCAGAATTGGGATTTTCCCAGCTGCTTAAAAAGTTTAATATAAAATAGTAAAAACCGGGCTACTCTGTTCATCAACGATAAAAATAATACTCTTATTCCACTCCATATTTACTCGGGTCGCCTTGTAAGGGACATCTACGTTTAGTGTAAATTGTATTTTTTTCACCCACGGTCACTTGGTAAATAAGCGCATAAAAGCCATACTGCCAATGTATTTTAGCCCGCCTAGTGGAAGTCAGTGGTGATCCTAGGGCTGGCAGCTACCTATCGGCCAAAGAATTAGTGTAGCCATTCAAAAAGGAAATGCTGCCTGTATTTTAGGCATGAAACCGTTCTGCGAGAGCGATGAATTTCATGAAATTTTCCATCTATAGTAGGTATTTATTTAGTTTTATATTTTAATTTAGGTTGTCAATTGTCTTTGTAAATATTTTTAATTATTCTTGAATAAATTTATTTTAGACAACATTGATGTATCTACCTAATATTTGATCGAGAGTAATCACAGTTTTATTTGCGTTTAAACAGATTTTTATTACTCTGTACAATAATAAAGTTTTACGGCTACCGGATTACATCAGTAAACAACATTGCCATCAATTTTCATTGCGAGATTGTTTTATTATTAAATCCATTAGCAAGCAAAACAAAGATCTGAAAGATCAAATTCTCCATCAACAATCTCAATTTAATAAATTAAAGCGTATTTAATCTATTAATAACCATTTCTTTGATAACCAAGGTAAGCTTGAATGTTGAAGTATATAAAGTTTGCAAAAATCATCAAAGTAATTAGTATTTTGCAAGAAACTTTCGTTTAAAGAGCTTATTCCATTTGTCTGAATTAAGACGTCTGAGAGCCACAGAATCTGAATTCAGACTAGTAGAATAACGTTCAGAACGCTAGGCTTCTGAAAAGTAGACAAATTTGTGTAGTGGAATAACAAGCGTCTGCGGCAGTAACTTCGAAGGACGTCTGAATTCAGAAACGACAAAGAGTAATGGAATAAGCTCTTATGAAAACTGATTAGGTTGTCTTTTTCTACTTTTTTAAAGTTGAATGGATATGGATTTGTCAAATTGATAGATGAAGCAACTGTGATAGCTCAGTGGGTAGAACACCGCTTATTGTGCTGACGATAAAGGTTCAAGTATCGGGTCGGGCCTACACTAATTTATCTTTTCTAAAGTCATATGTGTGGGTATTCAATCATGTTTGTGTTGTGTTTGTGTTTATTAACGGTGAGGAAAAACATTGTTAGGAAACCCACATGGCTAAGTTATAATTACGAATTACAAAAACGTTGGTTCTATGAATACCAGATTACAATGTCACGTGATGTTCAGAAGTGTTAGTACCTCTGCCAACCCCTTCGCAGATATACGGCGTGATCGATTGAGTTGAGTTCATATTTGAATGGGGTTGTGTTATGTTAGCAATTTGAGCAAAGTCAGTATGTAATAAATTTAAATAATTTTCTCCTTATAATTTGGTTATTCGGCGCTCACATTACACAACCTTCTCTCCTCGTACGGGGCTTTTGAATATATTTTTCTGGGCAATGTGCCTGAAATCCGACCACCAAAAATCTAATTATGTTTTTTTTCCATTCTCACTTTCTGATGAATACTTAGACTAGATTTTCATGACATTGAAATTGTAAGTATACTCGAACCTAAGTAAGTAGGTGAATTATCATATTATCCTATTAATATTGTAAATGTAAAAGTTTCGATGTTTGTGTGTATGAGGTAAAAAGGCTTCTCAATTACAGAATACATATGGATGAAATTTTGCAGAATGCTAGATAATGACTCAAATTATAACATAGGATACTTTTTATCCCGTAAAAAATTTACCAATAAAATTTTCATACATACAGATATATACTCACGGCTATAAATCCCTGAACGGGGTTGCCAGAGCTTCGGAATGAGATGTTCCACAGCCACTTTTGGAAGTTCATTGTGAAAAAGATGGTAATAACAAATGTTTTTGGTGACGGGTCTCCAACCTCATCGCCCAAAAATCACTAAGCACTCCCTTTACCCTTTGTCGCTTCTTACGCTCAACCACAGGTAGAAATGGGGTAGAGTTATTTTAAACCGACTGACACGCCTGATTAAACTCAGAGTACCGGAAAAAACGCCTAAAGTTTGGCATAAGCAAATTTACAGTCCGAAGTCGGTCGAGTCAGCTAGTACCAAATATAATGGAGTTTTTTAAGGATAAGGAAATACATCTTATGTGCGTTCTTTTTATTTCTTCACTTAACTGTAAAAACCGGTTAAGTTGCTTTACTAATCGAGTTAATAATATCCCACCAAAAACATAACTTAATTATACGCCTAAAACAGTTTTGAAATCCAAACTAATGCCAAGTTTAGATGCATTGCATCATACACATATACATACGTACATACATATACTCACAGCAATAAATCTATTGAAGGGGTAGCCAGAGCTAGGGAATTACAAATTCCCAAGCCACTTTTGGAAGTTGCGTGGGGAAAAGATGGTGAAATAAAAGTGGTGGTGGTGATGGTTCTCCAACCGCATAGCCCAAAAATCCCTTAAAAGCCCCAGTACCGTTAGTCGCCTCTTACGTACACCCACCGGAAGAAATGGGGTAGTGCTATTCTAAGCCGACACTACTCGGCTACCATACACCCAACTTAAAATATGGTGTGGTTGTGAAAATGCACTGGTAGGTTTAAAGTGGCTTGGTGCCAGGACAATGTTACGTGATATTCAGACGTATTAGTACTTCTGCAAACCCCTTCGGGAATATAAGATGTGAACGTTTAAGTTTACTTATTTTAAGCCACACATTCAAAGTTCTTCAAATCAAATCATGTTCTGTTCTCTTTTTAAATACATACATACATACTCACGGCTATAAATTCATAAATGGGGTACCCAGAACTAAGGAATTAAAAATTCCTCAGCCACTTTTGGAAAGTTGAATGGGGAAATGATGGTAAAGTAAGGTTGTTGGTGATGGGTCTCCAACCGCATTGCCCAAAAATCCCTTAAAAGCCCCAATACCATTAGTCACCTCTTACGTACACCCACCGGAAGAAATGGGGTAGTGCTATTCTAAGCCGCCACTACACAGCAAATGCTTTTTTTATAAAGCTAAAAAGGCTAAGACATCTTTATTTTCGTGGTCTTGGTTATCTTCACTTAGGATAACATCTATACGTACAAGCATACATATCAGGGA
The DNA here is from genome assembly GCA_963576735.1 of Bedellia somnulentella. Taxonomy (NCBI): domain Eukaryota; kingdom Metazoa; phylum Arthropoda; class Insecta; order Lepidoptera; family Bedelliidae; genus Bedellia; species Bedellia somnulentella. The sequence goes on from OY755183.1 coordinate 1,535,113, forward strand.
GGCAAGGTAAACACGATTTTAACATCATAGGAACAGAATTTACTTTTCCGTGTATTTGTCCACTTAATCTAGTTAAAAGTAAATTGAGTACTTACGATTGAGCTACAGCGCAGACACGATTGGTTCCTTGTCGGATGTTATTATTGATTTATCTACAAACATGTACATATTTACACAGTCTTCGTTTGGACTAGGATTTACTTCACATTTTTCATCGGGACTCACTTTGTTTAGTTTCTCGTCATAAAACATCACTTTCTCATTATACACTCCGTCTATTTTATATCTTACAGTATGCATTTTATTTACAGTGGATGTAAGCAATGTTTCTTGTACTGTATCATTTCCATTACAAGTTTTTTCAGATCGAAACATATCTGTTCTTTCATTATTTTTTCTCTTTTGCTTCTTAGCTACCAATGCTCCCAAGCATGGTAAAATTTGTTTGAATTCCTTCCTGAAATTCTCGTTCAGCCATGCGTAAAGGAAAGGATTGTAACAAATTGAGGACATTGCTATGAAGTGCGCCACAAAAAACAGAACCATGTAATATTCCCAGTCCTCAGCAAAAGAGTAAAAATCGCTACTTATGTTAATTAAATTCAGCGGAAGCCACGAGAGACCGAATATAGCGACCATTGCAATTAGCATTCTATTCGTCCGTCGCTTTCGTTCTCTCTCTGCATCTTCTTTCCTTGTATTTTTACTCCCCGGACGTGTTTTTAATCTATCATTTAGTTTTATACTAACACATGTGTAGCAAAATGCCATGACTATAAAAGGTAGAACGAACTGCATTATAGTAGTAATGGCTCCGAACGCCTTCCTCATATGATCTGATGGCCACTTTTCAGCGCAATAAACGTCTTGAAGTGCCATATAGTAGCCATAAGGAAACGTTACGGATAGTGCGAAGATCCAAATAAATATTATGAGAAAAATGCACGTTTTGATTTTCATTCGTGGCTTGAACGGGTATATAATAACAAAGAATCTATCTATAGCTATGGAGGTTAAAGTTAAAGTTGAAATATAGACGCTACATCCTTGAGCATAAGGCATTATATGGCATAGCGGTCCGCCGAAAACCCAGCGTCCCAAGAAAGTGTAGAGCGGTGTAAATGGAACGGCAAACAAACAAAGTAAGATATCGGATAAAGCCAAGTTCGTGATGAAAAGATTAGTGACAGTTTGCATAGCTCTGTTCCTGATGACAGCATAGCATACGAGCGCGTTTCCAAAAATTCCGACGACGAAAATCAAAGTGTATGCGATGCAAAAGGTTGTTTGTATCGCCTTATCCTCAATAGGGTCGATAGTTGTGACATTGTCTGTGATATTTCCATTTGTAATGTTGGTATAGTCATCGGTCCAAGTCGGCATACTTTTTTCGTTCATTAGAGTGGTGTTATAAACCTTTTAGGTTTTTTGGCAGTGTTCCGCGCCGATTTTATGTATCGATTGACTTTTGGTTTGATTGATTTCATAATGGCTCGTCATAAACAGCACTTTAGAAGTTGGTCTAAAAGGTCTCGGCTGTGTAATCTTCCTTTGATTGTATCTGAAACAAAAAAAGATAAGATAAGATAAGAAAAACATTAATTCATTGCTACACAGTTAACAATATAACTAAAAACATTAAAAACGAAACCAAATAAAAACTAAACAAAAAAACAAAAATATAAATAACAAGATTTTAAAAACAAAAGTTAACATTAAAAGTTAATTTAATGTTTTTTGACATGAATTCCTCACGTGGGGATTATTACTCATAAATAAAAGATGTTATTAAAGGAAAGAAAAATTTCGAATCCCGCCAGTGTCGAAATTTTTCTTTCCTTTAATAACATCTTTTATTTATGATTAAAAGTTAATGTCACAAAAAAACACTTTAAATATTGTAGTTCATGTTAGTGATAAGTAATTCTAATTTAAGGGGCTTAATCGACATTCGATCATGATGTTAAATTCAGTAATAGAACGCTTGTCAATTTATTTACAATTAAAAATTAAAATTTGTTATAAAATTAATTTTATTTTAGCCGTGTAGTTTCGGCTTAGAATAGTACTACCCCGTTTCTTCCCGTGGGTGTACGTAAGAGGTGATGAAGGGTATTGGGGCTTTGTAATGGATTTTTGGGCAATGCGGTTGGAAAACCACCACCAACAACCTTTATTTTACCATCTTTTCCCCACTAAACTTCCAAAAGTGGCTGAGGAATTTCTAATTCCTTACCTCTAGCTACCCCTTCTAGGGATTTATAGCCGTGAGTATATCTTTGTATGTATGCTTATCTCATTTTCAATTACAGATAAAATTATGTTAGTCACCTGGTGGTCAGAGTACTATTTTTTTTGCTTGCACAATGCGCATTTAGGTGATACATACATAACATACATACATATGCTCACGGCTATAAATCCCTAGAAGGGGTAGCCAGAGTTAAGGAATTAAAAATTCCTCAGCCATTTTTGGAAAATTTAGTGGGGGAAAAGATGGTAAAGTAAAGGTTGTTGGTGATGGGTCTCCAACCGCATCGCCCAAAAATCCCTTAAAAGCCCCAATACCGTTAGTCGCCTCTTAGGTACACCCATCGGTAGAAACGGGGTAGTAATATTCTAAGCCGATACTACACGGCGTGATATATTTACGTGATATGGCTAAATATCTGAATAGGCACTATCACCGTACGTAAAAGTTACATAACCTATGCCCAACTTGTATGTAAAAATGCGAGCCTAAGGGAATTTGTATGGCTAAGTTTGAAGTTGCGGGTTCCATTGTCAGCTTAGATATATTTAAAACTCAATACTACTCAACTTTGCCATAGACCGCAGAGATGGCAGAGGTACTAATACTATTAAACATAACGTGACATTGTCACCTGGTGTTCAGAGTACCCACGTTTTGCTTGGACAGTGTACTCGCGTGATAGGGGGTAGGCCTGTAGGCTTAGTATGAATACAGTCACATGACAAAGTATAACTTTTTCATATGGGTTTCCTCACGATTTTTTCCGTCATAGTTTAACAACTATGATAAATTAACTACACATATAACTTAAGAAAAGACATTTTTTACTATTTTTTCTAAAAATTCCCGACCCTGGATTTGAACCCTCATCGTCTGCACGATAAGCGGTGTTAAATACGTAAATAAACGTATATAGTTGCTGTGTAGTGTCGGCTTAGAATAGCACTACCTCATTTATTCCGGTGGGTGTACGTAAGAGGCGACTAACGGTATTGGGTCTTTTAAGGGATTTTTGGGCGATGCGGTTGGAGACCCATCACCAACATCCTTTATTTCACCATCTTTTCCCCACTCAACTTTCCAAAAATGGCTGAGGAATTTTTAATTCCTTAGCTCTGGCTACCCCTTCTAGGGATTTATAGCCGTGAGTATATGTATGTATGTATGAAATTAAATTTGACCTTCGATATATTAACGTCACTGCACTCTTTATTAAATAATGATAACATTAAGTCCTTTAATAAAAGATAAAAAGAAGCATAAATCTCTAAAATCTTTAGTGATAAAACTAAACTTAATGTACATAGTATATTTGCTTCGAATAATACAGGAAAGAAAAAAACGTACATACATACATATACTCACGGCTATAAATCTCTAAAAGGGTTAGCCAGAGCTAAGAAATCAGAAATTCCCCAGCCACTTTTGGAAAGTTGAGTGGGGAAAAGATGGTGAAATTAAGGTTGTTGGTGATGGGTCTCCAACCGCATCGCCTAAAAATCCCTTGATAGCCGCAATACCGTTAGTCGCCTCTTGCGTACACCCACCGAAAGAAATGGGGTAGTGCTATTCTAAGCCGACACTACACAGCAAGAACAATAATACAGGAAAGAAAAAAACATTCATACATATACTCATGGCTATAAATCCCTAAAAGGGGTAGCCAAAGCTTAAGAATCAGAAAATTCTTCAGTACCTTTTGGGAGTTGAGTGGGGAAAAGATTGTAAAGTAAATGTTTTTGGTGATAGGTTTCCAACGGCATCGCTACTTAAAAACTCTAGAACACTTAGCCGCCTCTTACGAACAGCCATAGGAAGAAGAAATGGGGTAGTGCTATACTAAGCCGACACAACTCCGCGATACAAAAAATATACATACATATACGTATCCCAAAAAGGGGTAGTGAGAGCAGAATTAGTAATTCCTCCGCCACGTTTAAAAGTTGACTAAAGAAAAAAGGCATTATCAAACCTTTGACATACATACATACATATACTCACGGCTATAAATCCCAAGAAAGGGGTAGCCAGAGCTAAGGAATTAGAAATTCCTCAGCCACTTTTGGAAGGTGCGTGGGGAATAGATGGTGAAATAAAGGTTCTTGGTGATGGGTCTCCGACCGCATCGCCCAAAAATCCCTTAAAAGCCCCAATACCGTTAGTCGCCTCTTACGTACACCAACCGGATGAAATGGGGTAGTACTATTCTATGCCGACACTAAACAGCAATTTGTATGTTGGTTTGAAGTGCCATTGTGTTCTGTTCGTATTGTTTGATTTGTTTGTGGACCGTAATGAAAAAACACAGCTGTTTATTAACTAAGGCTGCTGTTTTATGATTTTCATCTTAGCGGCTTCGGATTGAAAGAGAAAAGAAAACGTAAATGTTTCTGAATGGAATATTTTCTTTTGATATTTATACAAACCTATGTTTAGAACACCAATGTTTCATAATTTAAATCTTTTTGTTCATGAAAACCTCATGTGGGGATTATTATTACTAATAAATATAGAATAAATAAAGGAAAGAAAAATTTCGACACAGGCGGGAATCGAACCCGCGACCTCGGGTATACGCGGGTTCCATTCCCGCCTGTGTCGAAATTTTTCTTTCCTATATTTATTTTATATTCATTACCAATGTTTCATGTTAAAGTTTTAATCAGAATTTATTTATTATATTTTACTTATATGTTTTTGCCTCGTAGTGTGTTTTTAAATTTATAATCTTATTTAAATTTTCATATAATAATATGGATTTAGTTTTATGTGCCAGTATGACGTTTTTGTTTTTGTATACATTCCGTCTTAAGTACGGTAATAAAAAACATGACATAAAAATCATGTTTTTAATTTATTTATACGTGAAGAAGCAGTGTAGTGCCGGCTGAGAATATCACAACCCTTGTCTACCCACGAATGTCGTAAGAGGCAACATAGGTTATGTGGGTTATTTCAGTGGTATATGGTAGTGGTTATACGCCCCCGTCGCTCTGCCAATTGAGCTACCGTGTCAACTACCCGATGTCATGGGTTCGATTCCCGCCTGCGTCGAAATTTTCTTTCCTTTATTTATTCTTTATTTATTAGTAATAATCCCCACATGAGGTTTTCATAAACAAAAACACTCAAACTATCGAGCTTTATCCATCTTAATCGATCTTTATAAATTAACTTTTTGTTGTGCATACTTCGGACGCCTGCTTCGGAAGCACATTCTCTATTAAATAGAGTCTATTTGATTTCAATAAACTTACACGCATACATACATAACCTCACGCCATTTCTTTCGCTCAGGGATGCATCCACTTAGTTTGGTCATGCCAAAATTCTCGGGCTTCATTATAATTAAATCAGTATTTTCATATTTGGTATATTTTACTATGTTACAGAGATCCTTACCGAGGCCAATATAAAAACTTCTCGAATATCAAAAGTTCATTATGGTAACAAATGAGAAAACCGTTGATTATTTATTTATTTATATATCCACATTAACAATACCATTACAGGACAAGCCTAATTCGATATTGTAGTTTTAATTGTTACATTCCATTAATTAATAAAAACTATTAACTAACAAAAAAATACAATTAGGTTACATTAAAACTTATTACTTATTTATAACATGTATAAATTAATTAACATTAAATATAATCAATTGACTTTAAATATAATCAATTAACATTAATATAATTAATAAACATTAATTATTATTAATTATCATTAAATAAAAATAAAATTAATTATATATAATTAAGGAACAACAAATTAAATAGGCACAGTTATCATTACAATGAGAGATAGATCTTTTGTATATGATTACTGATGTTGTATTCTCTATATTACTAAAGAGAAAAAGTAGGGCCCTAAACTAAAAGTTGGAAGATTTATTACCATTGTGTTTGTACTGAAGAGTTTCTGATACATTCTCATCGATCACCGTCAATAGCTTTGTCGTGTTTTTCATCTATTATCATACAATCTGCTGAGTAGTTTTAGTTTATAATAGCACTTATTAAAATATTATAAATTAATATACGGACATATGTATATACATAACATAACATAAACGTTCACGCCGAATATCCCCGAAGGGGTTGACAGAGGTACTAATACTTCTGAACAACACGTGACTTTGTCACCTGGTGTTCAGAGTACCCACGTTGTGCATGGACAGTGTACTCACGTGATAAAGGGCAGGCCTATCGCCGTTTTGTACGATTACACTATCACATGACTAAGTACAACTCAGTCATGTGAGTTTCCTCACGATGTTTTCTCTCACTGTTAACAACCATGATAAAATAACCACACATATGTCTTTAGAAAAGACAAATTGGTGTAGGCCCGACCCGGGATTTGAACGCTAGTCGCTTGCACGATGTATTATGCGATACTTACTCAACGATACATTTAATATTATTTAATAAACGTATAACACAAGCATTAATGCTCATCACATAAATTTTGCTTTCAACAGGGATCGATCCCACAAACTCCGGTCCAAGAAACCAGTCTCTTACCATTTTTCTGCGGGTCGTACTAGACTAATAAGGTCATAAAGGCTGTAAGTGATTGCTGGGTGAGGATGGGGTTCCTTTATTTTACAATCTTTTCCACAGTTATTAAGTACTTAATACAGTAATTAGTAATTTTTATTGGATTTTTGGGCGATGCGGTTGGAGACGCATCACCAAAAACCTTTATTTCACTATCTTTTCCCCACTCAACTTCCAAAAGTGGCTGAGGAATTTATAATTGCTTGCCTCTGGCTACCCCTTCTAGGGATTTATAGCCGTGAGTATATGTATTTATAAATTATTAATACTAACTACCTTCACAAAATTTAAGTTACATTTGCGTTTAATATTTGCTATGTACAAATGAACGCAAACGCAAATGTAATTTAAATACACGCGATTAAAATATTCAAAAATCAATAGTTGTTTTAATTATAACTCGTGAAGTAACTGACAAAAAACCATTCCACGACACATACATACACAAACTCATGGCTAATCCCTAGAATGGGTAGCCAGAGCTATGGAATTAGAAATTCCTCAGCCACTTTTAGAAGTTTAGTGGGGAAAAGATGGTAAAATAAAGGTTGTTGGTGATGGGTCTCCAACCGTATCGCCCAAAAATCCCTTGTAAAGCCCAAACTACCCTTGGTCGCCTCTTAGGTACACCCACAAAAAGAAATGGGGTAGTGCTATTCTAAGTCGACACTGCACAACATATCCACGACAAATTGTTCTCGGGGCTTTTAAGGGATTATTGGGCGATGCGGTTGGAGACCCATCACCAACATCCTTTATTTTGCCATCTTTTCCCCACTCAACTTTCCAAACGTGGCTGAGGAACTTCTAATTCCTTAGCTCTGGCTACCCCTTCTAGGGATTTATAGCCTTGAGTATATGTATGTATATATGTATGTATTGTTCACGAAATGTTATCAGTGCTGTATTTAGGCAATTTCGAGTGTATCTTATCTAAAGAGTGCTCGCCGCTCAACACACTAAATCCATTTAATCCTAAGTATTATAGTTTGGTAGTCATTCATGTGTATACCGACAATTTTTCACGAGTTATCATATCTAGCAATTTATTACACAGTATTTCCATCACATTGGATTGCGTATGAGATGCATTAAATGAACTTGCATTTAGTTGTGTTTGTTTTTGTATTTGTCGAGTACAAGAGAACATAGATAGCTCAGTGGCTAGAATACCGCTTATTATATACAACGGTGTTGGTTTCATTCCTGAGTTGGGTCTATTTATACCAATGTGTATTTTCTAGAGTCATTTGTGTAGTTTATTGATCTTCGTTGTTAACGATGGAGGAAAACATCGTGAGGCTCACCAGTTATACTTAAGTTATACTTAGTCATGTGACAATGTATAAGTAAAAACGGCGATAGGCCTGCCCCCTATCACGTAAATACACTGGTCAAGCAAAACGTGGATACTCTGAACACCAAGTGACATCATCACGTGATGTTCAGAAGTATAAGTATCTCTGCCAACCCCTTCGGGGATATATGGCGTAAACGTTTGAGTTTAAGTTTAGTTACAGGAGGCAAAACATTTAAAAATTTCACTATGTACTCACACGTATATAGATTACAATATGAGTAGTTAGGGTTTTGAATGTTAACTTTTAAAATTCATTCTCGCAGTTTAAGTTTCTTTTCATATCACCTATGAACTATTAGGCGTATTGTAGTTATTGCAAGCCGACATTACATAGCTTTATGCTATATACTGTACTACCCAAATCAGCAATTTTAATCCTTCATCTTTAAAAAAAAAATTACTATGTGATAATGAATATAATATAACCTACATGTAATTTCATAATACATACATACATACATATACTCACGGCTAAAAATCCCTTGAAGGGGTAGTCAGAGCTAGGGAATTAAAAAAAAACTTAGCCACTTTTGGAAGTTTCATGGGGAAAAGATGGTGAAAAAAAGGTTGTTGGTGATGGATCTCCAACAGCATCGCCCAAAAATCCCTTAAAAACCCCAATACCGTTAGTCGCCTCTTACGTACACCCACCGGAAGAAATGGTGTAGTGCTATTCTAAGCCGGCACTACACAGCTAATATAATTGTGATTTTAATAATAATACAATTGTGATTTAATGGTTAAATGTACTTAGTCCTGAAAACCTTATATCTAATTAAATTATGGTAAAGATGCTACTGCTACTAAATATAACCCCATATTTGAGTAAAAAATGAATTTTTTTTTTCCTGTACAACTGAAGGTAACTAAATAGAACAAAAATCGATTTAATTACAATTTTACTCGATTTCCGTTCACTCGATTGGCCTGACTAACTCGATCCTCCACTTATTTACATTTAAATGGGTATTGCATTGCCTTCATTATTGGGATCCTATTTAGATTAAGCGACTTAACACAAAATTGCTCGAAAACCTGGGGTACATTATTGAGTCTTTATTTATTCATTGAGTTTTCTTTGTGCGAATATAGTCAATTATCTAAACCATATAATGTTACAACTAAGTTTATAATTACGTTTACTCAAACATCTTAAGTACAGTTCATTCAAATCATGCATTTAGATACATTAAATCATGCATATCATAACTCGTTAAAAAATACATACATACATATACTCAAGCCATTAATTCCCATTGGGGTAGGCAGAGACTATCGATCGCCACTTTGTACGATCCTGACAAACCCCTCTTGCTTCGTTTACATCCATCAATCTTTTCATACATGCTCTTTTGTTCTTCATACTTCGGACGCCAGCCTTTTTGAGCACACTCTCAATTTGGTCCAAGTGTGTTATCCGTGGTCGTCCTCTACTACTATCGTTAAAACATCTTGAAGTATTTTCTTATATATAACCCATTTGTTTTGATTCAGATTGACATAGGCACTTAATTGATTGCAAAGTGGCCGAGTGGATGGGTTACTCGCTTCTTGGTCCGGAGGATGAGGGTTTGATCTCCACTGGGATGAAAGGAACATTTATGTGCTGAGCATAAATAAATAATAAATTAATATTTACGGAAATATTATACATAGAGTAAGTTAGCCCCAAACTAAGTAAGACTTATAGTATGGGATACTAACTTAACGATATATTTAACTATTTAAGTAAGAAAAAATCATTTATGTTCATCACATAAATATTGCTCTCATAAATGATTGTTTCTTAGTCTTGGATGTTATTTATATGTTTATTATATAAGATTAATGAAGAATGCCGTGTAGTGTAGGCTTAGAATAACACTACCCCATTTCTACCGCGAGTGATCGTAAGAGGCGACTAAGGGTATAGGGGCTTTTTAAGTAATTTTTGGGCGATGTGGTTGGAGACCCGTCACCAAAAACATTTATTATAACCATCTTTTCCCCAATCAACTTCCAAAAGTGGCTGAGGAATTTCTCATTCCAAAGCTCTGGCTACCCCGTTAAGGGATTAATAGCCGTGAGTATATGTATGTATGATGTAAATCGTTGAGTTAGTATCACATAATACAAGTTCTACTTAGTTTAGTTGCTAACTTGATCTGTGTATAATAAGTCCGTATTTTATTATTATTTATATTTCAAACTATTTTTGTTGTAGCTTAGTTTATTTGAATGTTGAGATGGTTTGGGAAAGAGATACCTATATAGAGCCAATGTGGAAAGTAATGTTAGTAGAGGACGACCTCGGAGGACACATTTGGATCAAATAGTAAATGTGCTCAAAAAGGCAGGTGTCCGAAGAACGAGGAATAAAAGAGCATATTTGAAAAGATTGACGGATGTAAACGAAGCCAGAGAGGTTTGCCAGGATCGTACAAAGTGGCGATCGATAGTGTCTGCCTACCCCAATGGGAACTAACGGTGTGAGAATATGTATTTATGTATGTATGTATGTTTATTATGTAATTATAAATCAATATTGTAACGAAAACGGTAGCTAGAGCTTGAAAATTAGAAATTGTCTAGCTGATGGGGTTACATACTGTATATCCGAAACTTTTAAACCCGAATATTATTTTACCGAAAACTAATCGCCTTTTTTTTAATTGCCATAATATTGTTTCACCGAAATTTCAAATACCATATTCTTACATTCCAGATTATCTAATTTAATGTTTTTTGACATGAATTCCTCATGTGGGGATTATTACTCATAAATAAAAGATGTTATTAAAGGAAAGAAAAATTTCGACACTGGCGGGGTTCGAACCCGCCATGTGATAGTTAGGCGTTTCCAACATTTGCATTCTATCTGAAAAGGTAGACAAGTGGCCGTCCGAATTAGTTAAAATTCGGAGGTAGGAAACGCAAACACTACTTGAACGTGTAAAAAAGAAACAAAGGATAGAGAAATTTCGCGCTGGATGCCAACTGACACTGTAGCTCAGTTGGCAGAGCGACGGGGGCGTATACCCGAAGGTCGCGGGTTCGAACCCCGCCAGTGTTGAAATTTTTCTTTCCTTTAATAACATCTTTTATTTATGAGTAATTCCAGATTATCGTTTGGTTTTTGTTTTTGTTTACTATCATTTTGATTAACCACTAAAACGGATTCCCAAAGAATCGAAAACCAAATATACCTAAATTCCGCAATATTGCTTTTCCGAATAATGACTATTCCAAAAAATCATTTTCCATATATTTGAAATACAGATGTATTGAATGATACCTACTGCTATGAATAATTTTGCAGGCATATTTTAAGTAAGTAGTATACTCCGCTTAGTAGTATACCATGCATCAGGGATTTAGGTGCTCGCTCCGCTGCGCTACGCTCGCTCGTTTTATACATAATCTAACCTAACCTAACCTAACTGAATGTATCCTATCTTTTCTTTGTCTGCAGGGGGCTTTCGCCCCCCGACCCCCCAAGCAGGGGGGCTCTGCCCAAGCATGCAAACAACCAAGCAAGTATACATACAAACAGGCATGCATCCGCGTTCTATTTCTACAATTTTTCTAACATAAAAAATATCTAGTTAAAGAGATTTACGATATGTAAGACTATAGATAAAGTTACTTCGGTCTTTTAAACCTTTGGAATAATGAGATTATAGTAAAAGATATAGTTGGCATAAGCAAAAAATTCATTTTAATAATCTGGTTTTAGTTTTTCTGGGAAGCGATACTTCTAGAAAATGTATTTATGTACTAATGAAGTTGTGGAAAATAAAGCATCTGTGATACGTAAATTATGTGAACAGTTTTCTAAATAGTGAAATTCGGATTTGAAATATTCGAATTTTCGAAATGTTACCCTACCGCGGGTGATCGTAAGAGGCGACGAAGGGTATTGGGGCTATTTACTGGATTTTTGGGCGATGCGGTTGAAGACCCATCACCAAAAACCTTTATTTTACCGCCTTTTCCCCCCTCAACTTCCAAAAGTGACTGAGGAATGTATAATTCCTTGGCTCTGGCTACCTCTTCTAGGGAATTATAGCCGTGGGTATATGTATGTTTGTATGTAGAAAATGTGATTTATTGACCTCTCCGTTCAAAGGTCGTCTGAAAGAGTTCACTTTTAGTGATAAGACCGCCAATTGTACTTTTGTTTATTCATTCTGTGTATTTGTAATTATTTTTCCATATTTGATGTACAATAAAGAGTTTTCTATTCTATTCTAAGGTGTGAGGTATCACGGGACGAAATTTATTAGTCCTATTCTGACAGACATTGCACAGCTAACACTACTTGACTAAACAAGTCAAAAAAATATTGCAACAATGCGTAAATAAAGTTTGTTGAATGCGATAGCTGTCAGATCTAAGATTTAATGCAATTTAATGTAATACTAATGTTAATTAATTTCTTCGCTTAATTCCGCTAAATACCTGCAGTCTTCATGCAACATGCACTGTGCACCGCCCGCCCTTCCACTTACAAGAAATCGAAAAGCAGACAATGCACCACATACACACCCGCAATGAAACCACAGGCAACCACAAACATGCGACGCGTTTCGACTCAACACTAGTCATTGTCGAGTAGTAGACAGTTCGGCAGCTGACCACCGAGTGCCATTGTATGTTGCATGAAGACTGCAGGTATTTAGCGGAATTAAGCGAAGAAATTTATTAACATTAGTATTGCTATGGATTTCCGCAAAGTAACGCCTGATTCAATCCAATATGCAATTTAATGTGGTTTTTGGGTGATGCGGTTGGATACCCATCACCAACGATACTTTATTTCTACTATCTTCTCCCCTAGTAACTTCCAAATGTGGCTGGGGAGTTTTTATCACTGAAGCTCTGGCTACCCCTATTTGGGATTATGAGTATGTATATGTATGTTACAGAATCTTAAACGCAAAACAACTATGTAGTGAGCAAATTGGGCCAAGCTATACACCAAACAAGAATCACTTAAAGTAATATCGCAGTAAGCAAACTCTTGTTTAGCAAAAGCAAAAGAGCTCCAACGATATATTGCCTACATAGTTTACAGCACCAGTTCTCTAACAACTTCAATAAATTTACATGAAAACCCTGACGTACTATAAAATGTAGATGGACTGTCTAAAGGCAGTTTTTTATATTCCTCGCACATATCAGTGGAATTACTTGCAAACAGCTCCGTATCTCTCAGAAAGTGATATAGTGATGCCAAAGTATTCAATTTCGTGAGACACTGACAGATTTGGTATGAATAATCTGGTATCTGAATATTCTCGTGAAATTACGGGACACAAAAGTAGTTTAGTGACCGATTTCGGTTGAAAAATTTATGTATAGGACCAAAACAAGGTATGTAAGTCGACATTTTCTTTGTTAGTCTTAGTATAAAAACTTTAGATCATCTGTTTTCTATTGTTTCACAGGTGCGGTAGAATTTATATAAATCACCATTTTGGCTCAGTAACATGGTGGTCTGCCATTCGGGTTCAGCTCAAGATAAAGATGTCCCGGCTTTCAATCTCATAACATACACTAATAAAATCACGGGATTGGTGAGGGCAGTACAGTGTAAACATACCATACATAAAAACCTATAATCACGGCTATAAATCCCTAGAAGGGGTTGCCAGAGCTTCGGAATATGAAACTCCACGACTACTTTTGGAACTTACATACATACATACATATACTCACGGCTATAAATCCCTAAAAGGGGTAGCCAGAGCTAAGAAATTAGAAATTCCACAGCCACTTTTGGAAGTTGAGTGGGGAAAAGATGGTAATAATAAATGTTTTTGGTGACGGGTCTCCAACAGTAGTTGAGGAATTTGTCATTCCAAAGCTCTGGCTACCCCGTTAAGGGATTTATAGCCGTGAGTATATGTATGTATGTATGTGTATTTATGTTTTTCAAGTATTTAAAGTGTCATTCTCACCTTAATAGTTAATGCTGAGGCTAGAGAGTGAGCGTAGTATGTTTCCAGATCAGGGGTTGCAGGTTCGACGTCCACTGAAAATAAATATTGGTGTTCTAAGTAAAGATATTTCAACTGACTTTCTCTTAGCTTGTTGATTAAACCTATGTTGTTAGTTTACTTCAATGTTGTTTTGATTTGTGTATATTAATATTTATAGTTTGTGTCCTCACAACGAGAGTAATACATTTTCTTTCTTTTCTTCTTTCAAAAATTTTGATGTTTTCTCATACGATTACCATAAAATTTATCCTTGATAAAAGATAAAATTATTATTTACAGTGTCACGTCTAGTCACATGGCTTAAAAACTTCCAAAACCCTGAATACTCTTTAGTTAATACATACATATACTCACGGCTATAAATCCCTAGAAGGGTAGCCAGAGCTAAGGAACTTGAAATTCCTCAGCCACTTTTGGAAAGTTGAGTGGGGAAAAGATGGCAAAATAAAGGTTGTTGGTGATGGGTCTCCAACCGCATCGCCCAAAAATCCCTTAAAAGCCCCAATACCGTTAGTCGCCTCTTACGTACACCCACCGGCAGAAATGGGGTAGTGTTATTCTAAGCCGACACTACACAGCAACTACTAGTGTCTTTAGTTCAACCGCGTGAAATACAGGTTAAAAATTTATAATTCAACAATCTCACATAATATTCTGAAAACCAGATGCTTGCTATCCGTGGAAAACTTTTACAAGTAGCTGGTCAATTATGAATTCATTCATCACTACATGGGTACTCCCAATACAAGGTGACCAAAATAACTCTTATTGTTCGATAACGCCATGTAGTGTCGGCTTAGAATAGCACTACCCCGTTTCTACCGATGGGTGTGCGTAAGAGGCGACTAACGGTATTGGGGCTTTTAAGGGATTTTTGGGCGATGCGGTTGGAGACCCATCACCAACAACCCTTTACTTTACCATCTTTTCCCCACTCAATTTTCCAAAAGTGGCTGAGGAATTTTTAATTCCTTAGCTCTGGCTACCCCTTCTAGGGATTTATAGCTGTGAGTATATGTATGTATGTATGTATGTTCGATGAATTACCTCTGCGACGACTTCGGTGATATGCACCGTAAGCGTTGATAAGTCTATTTCCAACCGTAAAATACATTATAAATCTTACACAAGTTATCTATGTACACGCCTCTTAAGTAATGTTAATCTGTCACGTTCCAAGCAGAGTTATAAATGATAACAACAAGATTCTCATCTTAAGCCTTAACAAGAAACTCTGAATAAGTGTTTTTGTTTCGCAAACGCCAACAAATTTGGGTTGGCAAAGTAAGGCATAGTAATAATATACTTAACAAAAGTTTTGTTTTGTATCCTAGATTCATTTTGATATTTATTCAAGGGGTTTTTATTAAAATATAAGCATATTAAATAATTAAGAAGGTTTGTATAGGTACGCTGCTTCTCTTAACACCAGATGCCCAAAATTTATGCGTGATGATTATAAGTATTAGTACCTCTGCCAACTTCATATCGCCGAAACGTAAAAAGTTAGTACAAAAAAACCTTTCTTTTAATAAAATAAAATTTACACGTTTCGCGTTACACATGTGAATATCTCGGAACGTTTTCTCGTAAAAACTGTACAAACACAGATAGCCGCGTGAATGTTCAAGAAAAACAGTGAATGGCCTCCGGTGAGCCTCGTTTGAGACTCAGCCAGGCAAATATTCAACATAATAAAAGCATAATGAAAGGCCTTTTGCTAAAAAAAACAGAAACGGTTACCTGATTCAAAGACACACACAGCATTTTAACCCTTTTAACTTCTGTTTTGTACCGTTTAGATCAGGGTTTAGTGAAACTGTTTGTAAGATATATGAGTTGGGTTTTCAGGGTATTGTAGTTGATAACAAAAACCAGAACCGAGGTAATATGTGTGGTCCCATACGTCTAGTTATTATTTATTTATTTATTAAATGTTCAACAAACTTCATTCTGACATGTTGGAATTGCCTGTGGCATCTTTTAAAAAGGCAATTAAAGCAATGCTTTTAAAGAAATCTTACTACAGTGTTCAAGATTTTTTAAACGACAAGGACAAGTGTCCGTAAAGCTATAAATCTTCCCTCGTTATTTCCAGGAATAATTGTCTGGTGAGGATTTTTCTTCTCACGTTATGTGATTGGTTTTTTGTGATGGACAATTTATTTTTATTATGTCAAACTAGCGTTTGGTTTTGTCGCATAGAATATCTTTTATAAAGTAAAAACATGCTAATAAACTGAAATTGTACAAACCATGTTTTGAAAAAATGAAAAAATGTGAATGTAAAGAGTTTCTTTGTTGCTTCTTCTCTTTACGAATACCTTCCGAAGCAACGGACTAATGATAAATTTAAAAATTTGACGTTCAAAAAATGATAGTTTTTAACTTAATTTTGAAGAATAAACTTTTTGACTTTTTTGACTTTTGATGTAATAAAGATTTTTCCTATAAATTAATGCTTGTTACTTGCTGCACCAATATATTCCTAATCTACATAAATGCTAAAACTTTTCATCTGTGCATTCAGGTTACATATGGACATATTTTAAAACATGGATGCAAAACATACAAGTAGAAATAACATCTACTCCTAATTTTGCGTTGAAAAACTGTCAGCCAAACACACACAGAGACGTAAAAATATAACCGACTATAACGTATTCATACCAGACACTCAACTACACAAACCTCCGAATATGTCTGAAACACGACAAAAATCCATTCAGTTTGCAATGCAATTCTGTATACTTCTCGAAAACAATCTGAATAAAATCCACCTCAGCTTTACTATTGCATGCAAAATGTGCTCCATCAATGTCAGGTCAAGTATTTACGTCCCTTAAGTATTCTTGAGCACGTTCTATATTCATACAATACATACGACTAATGCGGTAACGTATGGAAAGCACAGTGACTTGTGACATTTGTCTGTTCTAGATGACATATGGACTTGTTGGAAGAGGAGAAAATAGACGAGTCTTTGTAGCATATTGCAACTGTAAATATAGTTTTAGCAGACGTACACAAGAAGAAAGGTTATTTGACGAAAAAAGAATCATTCTTGATTTTTAAGATATGTTAGATCTACGAGAAATATAAAATATAAACAACATTTTTAATCACCCCGTTTTAAATCTCAACAAAGAAAAAAATGTTTTTAAGCTGTTTGTGGAAAAAAGGGAAAAGTTTTTTTTGCCGATTGTGTTTGGCAACATCCATATACCGTAGTGGCCATGAACATTATCCATGGAAAAAAGTTCTGCACTTTATTTACATCGTTATGAAGAGTTGATAAAGAAAAGCACAATATATCGTAAAACAATAATACAACGAATATTATATTTTAAAAAAGTTTTCTATTATTTTCTATAAGATGTAAAGAAGTATAGTTTCAAACAAGAGGTTTAATTAATGGTAAAGTAATAAATTTAGTAACCCAATATGCGTCCAATAAGGCTGCGGTAAAACTAAGTTTCATCACGAAGTTTGAGCGAGACGATTTCAATGTAATTAGAATGCGGTTGTCCCAAATACTTACAAAGTAAACCCGTCTCGATGTTTCATTAATAATGGAACTATGGCGCTGTGACATTATGGGAGACAGCTTTTTGTCATACATTCTTGGTTGAAGTTACTTTCATATCATCTAATATACGCCTATATTTTGCGAGGTTGCCAAGAATTTATGACGTAGAGCATCAGAGCGTTTAAAAGTTAGAGCATTTACTTTTGCACACTATGATATCCAAAGATGCAAAGACCTCGAAGGTTTGCAGGCAGTGACAAGGTATAATGTGGTCAATTTAGATATTATGGGATCTATGTTGTCAAAACTTAAAACTAATATTAATTATCCGAGCCATTAAATCTTGCTTCATGCCTTTACTGATGTACAAATTTGGCGGGATGGAACTCAGACCGAACTTGACGCTCTAGACAGACGAATTAGCACGACGATGACCTTTCATCGAATGCATCATCCGATATTGTCAGCTATAAGATTGTCTATCCCGCGGAAGTGTGTTGCCCGTCGGTCTCGGTCAAGAGCCCTCGCTCTTGAGTGCCAAAACTATGCACAACCGCGTGGTATGCAACCTCAGAAGCTATTTTTTGACGATGGCACATAATAGCATTTGGGATAGAGGTGGTCGCTTGTGATAAAAGACTGACTCCCTTATCGTTGGCCTCACAGGATAAGCGAACCCTGGAGGTACTAAGTACCTCTGATCGGGAGTCAGTATGGAAAGAGAAGGAGCTGCACGGGAGGTTTTACAATGTTCTTCACAAACCTTTCCTAGATTGTAAAGCCTCCATGCAGTGGCTGCGTTTCGGAGACTCCTTCCTAGAAAACTGCCGTGCCAAAATCTATCAGGTTTTACAATGTTCTTGGACCTGAGTCCCTGACCCCGACCGACTGTGATTTTGTCGGGGAGTACCGCCTCTCTCAGTCAAATTTTATATTTTCTTTTTCGGCCACGGAAGAGGCGAGAAACTAAATGTGATTCCGAAATATTAATTATAATAATTTGCAACTAGAGATGGTGCGATGTGTTTTATTGTTATCGTTTGAGTTTTCTTATAACTTAAGAGTGAAAAACAATCGTCAGAAAAATTTGCTCAATTAAAAGCTCTTCTTGTATCTGAATAATTCTTAAAAACTTTTTTAGCTGTTCCTTCATAACCCTACCGTGCTTATAGGTCGAGTTTTTCATAATTTAAGATACATAATAGAATAGTTGTTTTGTGTAGGTTATGAAAAACAATAATCCATTATTTTCCATGGTGGTAATACGAGGTGACTAAGGATATTGGGAATTTTCAAGTGATCGTTGAGCACTACGGCTGGAGACCAGTCAACAAATTTATTATCTAAACATTTTACAATTTTGTTGAGGAGTTCCTTATTTGATAACAACAACCGTGATAGCCTAGTGGGTAGAACACTCGGTTAACGTGCAAACGACTAGTGTTCAAATCCTGGGTCGGGCCTACACCAATTTGTCTTTTCTAAAGACATATGTGTGGTTAATTTATCATGGTTGTTAACGGTGAGGGAAAACATCGTGAGGAAACCCACATGGCTGAGTTGTACTTAGTCATGTGACAGTGTATTCGTACAAAACGGCGATAGGCTTGCCCCCTATCACGTGAGTACACTGTCCATGCAAAACGTGGGTACTCTGAACACCAGGTGACAAAGTCACGTGATGTTCAGAAGTATTAGTACCTCTGCCAACCCCTTCGGGGATATTCGGCGTGAACGTTTATGCTTTATGCTTATTATGCTTATGCTTCCTTATTTGAGTCTCTGGCAATGGTTTGTATTAACAATTCAGTGAAAATAGCACTTTAATAAATCATACTCCAAAATTCAATCAGAGATGGAAAGTTTAAATAAAACCCGACGAAAATTGAGATTAAAATTGGGAATAGCAAATAGAAATGTGAAAACTCAGTAA
The DNA here is from genome assembly GCA_963576735.1 of Bedellia somnulentella. Lineage (NCBI taxonomy): Eukaryota > Metazoa > Arthropoda > Insecta > Lepidoptera > Bedelliidae > Bedellia > Bedellia somnulentella. Next base: position 1,554,735 of record OY755183.1, read on the forward strand.
AGTTACTTTTGTTTTATTGCCTATTGGAGTAATTAATTCTCGAAATCTATACTTTGTTTGTGCCTGGAGTTCCTTTGGCTTTGGCAAGTCAATTTATATAATTTTGTTGATGGCCTAGTTATATTAGGTTTCTTGTAGAAATTAATTTTTACAAAGAAGGGAATAGTAATGTTTATATTGGATATAGATTTGAAATTTACTTATCTTTAGGTATTCGTAGAATGAAGAAGGGCATATATAACAGAAAATTAAAATATTGATGGATGTAAATTAAGTGTATTAAGTAATGCCGTGTGGTTTCGGTTTAGAATAGCATATCCCATTTCTTCCGGTGGGTGTACGTAAGAGGCGACTAAAGGTATGGGGCTACTAAGAGATTTTTGGGCGATGCGGTTGGAGACCCATCACCAACAACCTTTATTTTTACTATCTTTTCCCCACTTAAATTTCCAAAAGTGGCTGAGGAATTTCTAATTCTTTAGCTCTGGTTACCCCTTCCTGGGATTTATAGCCATGAGTATATGTTTGTATGTATGTATGTAAATTAAGCTCAAGAGGTTTGTCAGGATCGTACAAAATGGAGATTGAAACTACCCCAATCGGAACTAATAGCGTGAGTATAGTAACAGCAAAATCTTTTATCCTGTCATCATAATTATACTGTATCCAATATAGCTCAAATGTCTCTAGTCATAAACAAAGAGAAATGAGTAAACCAAAATAGCTTGCAATTTGAATGCTAAGACTATTTTAAAAAGTATAGAGAGGCAGCGTGGGATATCTATCAGAAGAAGCACTAAAATTGCGAGCCTACTATTTACTATAATCATTAAATTCTGCCAAGTATATAATGTACATACATACATACATATACTCACAGCTATAATTCCCTAGAAGTGGTGGCCGGAGCCAAGGAATTATAAATCCCTCAGCCACTTTTGGAAGTTGAGTGCGGAAAAGATGTTAAAATAAAGGTTTCAAAAATCCAATAAAAAGCCCCAATACCCTTAGTCACCTCTTACGACACCCGTGGGAGAAAGGGGTAGCGACATTCTAAGCCCTACACGGCAATTTATTTTAGTTGTCATGCGATATGATACTTTTATTCGCAGATGTAATTCGTTTCAGATGTTTTCAATATTACCGGCTAAACGGTTTTGTAGGAATAAATTTAAGTTAAGATGATCAGTTCTGAGTTCTTATATGTCACTAGTTAAAATTACCAATAAATTGAAATAAAATGGCAATAAGAATGATTTGGTGCAAACGTTTTCAAAGTAAAAACTCAAAATATAGCATTTTGTACTCTTCATAGCACGTAAGTACACTATCCATGTCCAAGCAAAACGATGGTACTCTGGCAGAAGTATTAGTACCTATGCCATGCCAACCCCTTTGGGGATATACGGTATGCAGATGTGTGTTTGAGTTGGGTTGAGTTCATACAGATATCTGTATTATAGCTCAAACTAAGCCCGTTTTCATATTTTTTTCCCGCTAGTCCACATATTCTAGTTAGTCTAAGTTTGCAAGTATCAAGTCAAGATGCCATAACGAGTCTGGTGGCCACGACAACTCACTTCGTGATGGAGGATCTCTCACTTTGTAGAAACTTGTAATTGTATCATTTCCATTATTCAATGCTTTTGTGCAATGCTATATCTATGCTTAAAAGTGTTTGACTCTCGACGAAAACGTTGCGGGTTCTAGTAAATAACTCATTATAACCCAATCGAGTATTCCTATATACGTTTCACGTTTTGTGATGAAAGATATATGCTATTGCATGTATCTTTAAGTTAGTATCCCGTAATGCAAGTCATTAAGTTCTACTAAGTTTGAGGCTATATTGATCTGTGTTATATGTTATATGCCGTATAGTGCCGGCTATGCCGTGTAATGCCGGCTTAGAATGTCGCTACCCCTTTCTACCCATGGGTGTCGTAAGAGGCGACTTAGGGTATTGGGGCTTTTTATTGGATTTTTGGGCGATGTGGTTGGAGACCCATCACCAAAAACCTTTATTTTATCGCCTTTTCCCCACTCAACTTTCAAAAGCGGCTGAGGAATTTATAATTCCTTGGCTCTGGCTACCCCTTCTAGGGAATTATACCCGTGAGTATATGTATGTAGTATCCCATAGTACATGTTTTACTTACATATACATATACTTACGGCTATAAATCCCTTAACGGGGTAGCCAGAGGTTTGGAATGAAAAATTCCTCAGCTACTTTTGGAAGTCGGTTGGGGAAAAGATGGTAATAATAAATGTTTTTGGTGACGGGTCTCCAACCACATCTCCCAAAAATCACTTAAAAAGCCCTTATACCCTTAGTCGCCTCTTATAATTACTTACAGGTAGAAATGGGGTAGTGTTATTCTAAGCCGACACTACACGGCAAAAGTTTAACTTAGTTTATGGCTAACTTGATCTGTGTGTATTATGTCCGTATATTTATTTATTTATTTAATTGTAATAAATGTGGATAAGACCAAAACGATGGTTTTTGAGAGACAGGAAGATGTGACAGAATGCGTGATTGCGATTGATGGTAAGGATGTGGAACAGGTGAAGGAGTTTGTATATCTGAGAAGTTTGTTTTTAAGGGATGGAAAATGTGATGAAGACATTGAAAGAAGAGTGAAAAAGGGTAATGCAGTAAATGGAGCAATGAATAGCCTAATGATCAGTCAATCGGTGTCTGAAAAGGCCCGAATGGCTGTGCATGATGCTGTTCTTGTTCCTACGCTTATGTATGGAAGCGAATGTTGGGTGTGGCAGAAGAAGCATGAGAGCAGAGTGAATGCAGTAGAGATGAGGTCCCTCAGAAAAATTTGTAATGTTAGATTGTGTGACCGAGTGAGAAATAGTGTTATTCGTGAAAAGTGTGGTGTGAAAGATGATATTGTAAGAAAGATAGGAAAAAGAATGTTGAGATGGTTTGAGATGGTTTGGTATAGAGCTAGTGTGGATGGTAATGTTAGTAGAGGACGACCACGGAGAACACACTTGGACCAAATTGAGAGTGTGCTCAAAAAGGCTGGCGTCCGAAGTATGAAGAATAAAAGAGCATGTATGAAAAGATTGATGGATGTAAACGAAGCTAGAGAGGTTTGTCAGGATCGTACGAAGTGGCGATCGATAGTCTCTGCCTACCCCAATGGAAATTAATGGCGTGAGTATATGTATATATGTATGTATGTAATAAATGCTTTTAACACAGACACAGTAACTAAAACAATTTGTAACTTTTCAAGAATGAACAAGATTTTCGCAAACAGACACAGTTACTTGTATTATCCAAACACAATGTACTTAGAATTACTCATCTTTCTGAAATCCCTTATCCTCTTATCCGATGTAATCTTTTTTCCTTTTAAGAAAAGTAAAAAGTAGTCAAGAAAGAGAAAAGATAATTTGCTTTATTCACGCAACTTATTTTAAGAATGTTCTTTTGAAATGTACAAAAATTTCATCCTTAATTAGAAGCATGTAGAGTGAATGTTTTTTATTTATATTTTTGTACTTTTAGACGTTTAGATGTGGTGATAAATTAAAAAATGGTGGATCAAACAGACTTTCGTTACAGCTATTTCTCAGTTATTTTTATTTGTTTGAAGTAAATGAAGACTTTGCTGTGTAGTGTCGGCTTAGAATAGCACTACCCCATTTCTCCCGGTGGGTGAACGTAAGAGGCGACTAACGGTATTAGGGCTTTTAAGGGATTTTTGGGCGATGCGGTTGTAGATCCATCACCAACAACCTTTATCTCACCATCTTTTCCCCACTCAATTTTCCAAACGTGGCTGAGGAATTTGTAATTCCTTAGTTCTGGCTTCCCCTTATAGGGATTTATAGCCGTGAGTATATGTATTTATGTAAATGAAGATGTCTGTGGCCGAGTGGTTAGGTGACTAGCTTCTAGGTCCGGAGGTCGCTGGTTCAAAACCCCCTAATATAAAATAAATCACATTTTTAGAAATCACAAGTCACCACAAATTTACAGTAAATAAAAGATGGGGTATCACACGACTATATACTTGTTTGTAAATAATCGATTCAGAGGAATAGTAAGCGAGCATCAGAAATGGCTTCTGTATGATGCCTTAATATATTTCAAACATTGATGAAATTAATTTAAATCTTTTTACATACATACATATTCTCACGCCGTTAGTTCCCATTGGGGTAGGCAGAGACTATCGATCGCCACTTTGTACGATCCTGGCAAACCTCTCTAGCTTCATACACATCAATCAATCTTTTCATACATGCTCTTCTATTTTTCTTACTTCGGCCATCTGCCTTTTTGAGCATATTTTTCGTATACCCGATGTCGCGGGTTCGATTCCCGCCTGTGTCGAAAATTTTCTTTCATTTATTTATTCTTTATTGATAAAATTAATTTATGCTGTAGTGCCAGCTTAGAATGTCATTACGTACTCACAGAGGGCTTAATCAATAATAAAAAAAACTTAATGTTGACCTGTTTAGCTACTATGCATTCCCAAATGTGGAAGTGTGAAATTTTAAGTAATGGTTTAGACTAAAGCTGAAAAAAATATTTGCGTTTTATATTTTCGTAGCTAAGTAGTTTTGGCTAAGAATATAACTAACCTTTTTCTTTCCGTGTATGTCGTAACAGGACAATAAGAGTTTTAGGGCATTTTATATTTTTTATTTTAAGTATTGCTGGGCAAAGAGGTTGGCGACCCATCACTAACATTACTCTATTTTACCATTTTATCCTAAGCAAACTTGCAAAATAGCAATAATTTCAAAGTACATACATACATATACTCACGGCTATAATTCCCTAGAAGGGGTAGCCAGAGCTAAGGCATTAGAAATTTGTCAGCCGCTTTTGGAAAGATTAGTGGGGAAAAGATGGTATAATAAAGGTTGTTGGTGATGGGTCTCCAACAGTATCGCCCAAAAATCCCTTAAAAGCCCCCAATACCGTTAGTTGCCTCTTACGTACACCCACCGGTAGAAATGGGGTAGCGCTATTCTAAGCTGGCGCTACACAGTTAAATAGTCATCATAATGCTGGCAAAATTCTGATAAGGAAGAATTTATAGCCGTGAAAATAAGTACGTATGTAGGTATATTTTCATGCTCAAATAAAGTCGAGACGAGTTCTGGCAATAAGTAATAAGCAAACATATCAATTTACACATGACAAATTGCCAACTAGCGTCATACATTATTAGCATCATTACGTATGATTTGACATTGCCGTATCCAAATACAGCTCCTATTTTTGACAACAAATATACAAATAAATCGGAAAAAATATATTGAAAATATTAGGGTTACATAAAAGTTGGTAATGCTTGTTAAAATCACATAGTGACGTGTTTCTAATATCGCAATTATTAACTTTAATATAGGAATATTCCTAAAATGGATAGATAAAGTTTTAACATCGAGGATTGAATTTACAAAATTGAATAAGCCCTAACCACATTTTTAATCGCATCCCTAACTGTAGCTTAGAAAATCTTATTAGTCTTCTCGAACCACTACCTCGGAACGCCTTTTATGTACCCAGCAAGAGATAACATATAAGGTGATTTCATAGCGACATGATAGTCCAGTGGGTAGAACACCCGCCCGAAAAACAGAAGGGCGTGAGTTCCAATCCTGGGACGAGCCTACACCAATTTGTCTTTTCTGAAGTCATATGTGTGGTTAATTTATCATGGTTGCTAACGGTGAGGGAAAACATCGTGAGGAAACCCACATGGCTGAGTTGCACTTAGTCATGTGACAGTGTATTCGTACAAAACGGCGATAGGCCTGCCCCCTATCACGTGAGTACACTGTCTAAGCAAAACGTGGGTACCTTCTCTGGAAACTAGATGGCGCTTGCCATGTGAGTTCAGGAGTATTGGTACCTCTGCCAACCCCTTCGGGGATAAACGGCGTGAACGTTTATGTTATTATGTTATGTGATTTCATATTCGGTCACAATCAATCACGCTTTTCTAGTCTAGACAACCGTGATAGCTCTGTCAAAATAAAACGTGGGTACTCTGAACACTAGGAGACGATGCTACGTGATGTTCTGAAGTAATTGTACCCCCTGCCAACCCCTTCAGCGATATACGGCGTGAACGTTTGAGTTGAGTTGAGCTTGCATAGTGTAGGTTGGTTCACTCATAATTGGATATATCATGAATTTAATTTCAGAGTTTACTCCCTGGCCTGGCATCGAACCCAATACATCGGGGTCGCTAGCAAAACGATCTATCCATTCATTCGTTCCAATCGTTTACTACTCTTGACATCGAGAATAAACATGCCTATCTATTCTAACCCCTATTAAAATTTATTTCCCTCTCGCTCACACGAAACGTATCTTGGCATTTTCGACAAGTGAGTATACATGGTGATATTCGACGAATCCAAGGATACCTCTGTAGTTTTGTTGCCGTTGTTCAATACATTTCAAAATGTCAAAATCAGAATATTCGTTATGTGCGAGCGAGACAGAAATAAATGTTAATATGGGTAGAAGACATAACATAATAACATAACTTAAACGTTCACGCCGAACATCCCCGAAGGGGTTGGCAGTGGTACTAATACTTCTGAACATCACGTGACATTGTCACCTGGTGTTCAGAGTACCCACGTTTTGTATGGACAGTGTACTCACGTAATAGGGGGCAGGCTTTTTGCCGTTTTGTACGAATACACTGTCACATGACTAAGTACACAGGTGACAAAGTCACGTGATGTTCAGAAGTATTAGTACCTCTGCCAACCCCTTCGAGGATATTCGGCGTGAACGTTTATGTTATGTTATGACTAAGTACAACTTAGCCATGTGGGTTTCCTCACGATGTTTTCCCTCACCGTTAACAACCGTGATAAATTAACCACACATATGTCTTTATAAAAGACAAATTAGTGTAGGCCCGACCTGGGATTTGAACACTAGTCGCTTGCACGTTAACCGGTGTTCTACCCATTGAGCTATCACGTCACGATGTGAAGAGAAGACCTAGCATGCTTCGAAAGACTACCCTTGTAGAGACAAATCTCTATTTGATCTAAATATTTCTTCTTTGGGCGGCCTCTGCTGATATTATCGATAACATTCACTATATAATAAATAAAAGATAAATCAAGGAAAGAAAAATTTCGACATCGGCTGGGTTTGAACCCGTGACCTCGGGTATACGCCCCCGTCGCTCTGCCAATTGAGCTACAGTATCAAATATTTATTAGTAATAATCACCACATGAAAATTTAAAAAAAAACCACTCAAATTGGCTATATAACCTTTTCACCAATTTACTTTCTTAACATCACAATTATTTGCCCCGTAGTGCCGGCTTAGGATGTCACTACCCCTTTCTACCCATAGGTGTCTTAAGTTTGTTTGCGATACGGTTGGAGACCCATCACCAACGATACTTTATCTCTAGTATCTTGTCCCCTATCCAAATGTCGCTGAGGAGTTTCTAGTGAGTATATGTATATGTCTGTGTAGCGTCGGCTTAGAATAGCACTACCCCAATTTCTTCCGGTAGTTGAACGTAAGAGGTGACTAACGGTATTGGGGCTTTTAAGCGATTTTTGGGCGATGCGGTTGGAGACCCATCACAAACCACCTTTATTTTACGAATCGATTGCCAGGGGTAAATCGCCTGGTCACGATGGCCTTAGCATTAAACATATACATCACGCGGGTCCTCATATAACTAAGGTTCTCGCCATGTTCTACTCGCTGTGCGTGTGCCACTCCTACCTGCCGGGTGACTTATTGCAAACTGTAGTGGTGCCGGTCGCAAAGAATAAAACGGGTGACTTGAGTGATAGGAATAACTATAGACCTATTTCTCTCGCGACAATTGTAGCGAAGGTATTTGACGCCATGCTTAATTTGCGGCTAAGTAAGCATCTAAAATTGCACGATAACCAATTTGGATTCCGGTCACAATTATCGACAGACAGTGCTATTCTGTCGCTTAAGGGAAACAACACAAATAGGAGTACGCCAGTCTACGCGTGTTCCCTTGATCTGTCCAAGGCCTTTGACCTGGTGAACTACAAAATGCTCTGGAAGAAGTTAAAAAAGATCGATTTTCCGCCTGAGCTGGTAAATATTCTTCAGTTTTGGTACGGACACTAGGTCAACAGCGTCAGGTGTCAATGTCCGAACCCTATATTATGAAATGTGGTGTTCGACAGGGCGGATTGACTTCTCCGTTCCTGTTTAACCTATATATTGACTCGCTGATCGTCGCACTCAGTGGACTGTATGTCGGTTGTCACGTGGATGGAGTGTGCTTTAATAACCTCAGCTATGCTGACGACATGGTGCTGCTGAGTGCGTCGGTCTGCGGGCTCAGGGAATTGTTGCGGATCTGTGAGGGGTACGCTCTTGCTCACGGGTTGAAATATAACATAGGCAAAAGTCAGACTATGGTTTTTGAGGCAGAGGCCAAACGTCCACAAGATATATCGCCTATTTGTTTAAAGGGTGCACCGCTGGAAAGAGTCTTTCAGTTTAAATACTTGGGACACATGCTGACAGCTGACTTAAAGGATGATGTAGACGTTGAAAGGGAACGGAGGTCTCTATCACGTTGGGCCAATATGATAGCTCGTAGGTTTGCACGATGTTCGACAGAAACCAAGCTTACTCTGTTCCAAGCATATTGTACCTCGCTTTACACGTGCAGCCTATGGGCTAATTATACACAAAAGGCATATGGAGCCCTCCGGGTCCAGTTTAATGATGCGATGAGGGCGATGTTGGGGCTACCGCGGTACTGCAGTGCGTCGGACATGTTTGCGTGGGCGGGCGTGGGCTTCCACGCGACCATGCGCCGGCGCATCGCCACTCTGCTGCATCGCGTGCGCGCCAGCTCCAACACCGTGCTCGCTGTCATAGCCGACAGACTTGACTGCCCTTATATCCGGCACTGCTGTGACCGACATGCGCCAAATTATAAGCCATTGTTTTAGGTAGCCAGGTGTAAATAGATATTAGTAGTTATAGTAGTAGTTGTATGTAAGTATATTGTACCTACCTGTGTAAATACCTAGTCAAAATAATTTTAATTCTACTTGTGACCGTCCATTTTTTTTATTTAATTTCAATTTGTACCTATTTAATTTTAATCGATTTCATTTTAATTTTATCTTATTTTTAATCAATTCGAATTTTTATTTCAATGCTTTTATTTCAAATTTTCATAATTGTAATCTTATTGTGTGGTTTTTCTTATGTCTGCTTATATGGGTCACCGTTGCTTGAAATAAATGATTTTTTTATTATTTTTTTATTTTTTTTACCATATTAACTTAACTTTCTAAAAGTGGCTGAGGAATTTCTAATTTCTTAGCTCTGGCTACCCCTTCTAGGGATTTCTAGCCGTGAGTATATGTATGTATGTATGTGTATGTATGTAACATTACAAGTAAAACGTTATTTTTATTATTATTTTCTGTGTTTAAACGTATATTTCTATAAATAAGAATAAAAATATTTTTGTTTTTTCCAATAGCATGTCACGTAATCAAGTTGAACAACAAAAGGGAAGAGCGGAAAATCCTTAATGTGTTTCCGCAAACAGTTTTTATACATTAGAGTACAGACAATGTCTATTAAAATGTCCTTTCCTTTTTAGCACTATATTTTCTTTGTCGCATTGTAAACAATTCAATAAATCTCGCCCAAGGGCGCAGAGTACAGATAGTCTGAAGCTAAAATTCGTTTTTAACAAAAGTGTTATTTAGAAGTTTTTTCAAATGATTATTTTTCCTTCATTATATTACGTTCTTGGTATTTCATAGTACATACATGCATAAATGTAATAACGCCGTTAGTTCCCATAAGTATAGGCAGAGACTATCGATCGCCAAGTTGTACGATCCTGACAAACCTCTCTAGCTTCCTTCACATCTATCAATCTTTTTGTTTCTTTGCAGGTTCAAAATGCTGGAATGACCTCCTCCCGTTCCCATTCTTCTCACGTTATGTGATTGGTTTTTTGTGATGGACAATTTATTTTAATTATGTCAAACTAGCGTTTGGTTTGATCGCATAGACCGTGTGACCGTTTTTTATAAAGAAAAAACATGTTTATGAACTGAAATTGTACAAACCTTATTTTGAAAAAATGAAAAAATGTGAATGTAAAGAGTTTCTTTGTTGCTTCTTCTCTTTACGAACACCTTCCGAAGCAACGGATTAACGATTAATTTAAAACTTTGACGTTCAAAAAATGTTAGTATTTAACTTTATTTTGAAAAATAAACTTTTTGACTTTTTTTCCCTCCTATCCGTGACGCGGGATTAAATTTACTTTTAGACGAAAACTTTATGGTTAATTATTGAACACGCAAAAGTTGTCTCTAAGTCTAAATCCAACATGACCCGGTAAACCCTTTTGAAACATATTTTTTCTGCATGTTTATATTTAATTTCTGTTTATTTTGTTGTAAATATATTTATTATAAGAACCTTAAATAATATCGTATATATATCATAAAATATTAGTAAAACATAACATAGACATAAACGTTCACGCCGAATATCCCCGAAGGCGTTGGCAGAGGTACTAATACTTCTGTACATAACGTGACATTGTCACCTGGCGTTCAGAGTACCCACGTTTTGCATGGACAGTGTACTGACGATCTTTTCCCTCACCGTTAACAACCGTGATAAATTAACCACACATATGTCTTTATAAAAGATAAATTGGTGTAGGCCCGACCCGGGGTTGGAACACTAGTCGCTTGCACGTTAACCAGTGTTCTACCCATTGAGCTATCACGTCGTATATCTCAAACCTTGTAATACAGTATTATTGACACACATCGGTCAATTACCGATAATACACGTATGTTTCGTGTACACAATGTTTATCTGACTGATAAATGATATAGGAGTGAACTATCATATGCCAACTATTGGGATAGTATTACCTTTTCCAATGTTTTTTAGTCGAAGTTCGGCAAGCCAAACGAAAAGTAATGATTTGGGCAGTTTGTAATAAACTATTTGTCAAAATATTTGTGGTCATAAAACATTTTTATATGAAGTTAAAATCCGTTCTTTTTCCATTTTAGACATAAAAAACCTTCCTTCGTAGACGAGTTGTAGTTAGCTTACTTTATATTTAAATTGCTTCATATTTTTTTACAAAATTCTAAAAAAAACTCTACATTCTTCATTTGAAAACCCTATATACATTATATTCATACATATAATCACGGCTATAATTGCCTAGAAGGGATTAGAAATTCCTCAGCCACTTTTGGAAATTAAGTGGGGAAAGTTGGTAAAATAAAGGTTGTTGATGATAGGTCTCCGACCGCATCGCCCAATAATTCATTAAAAAGCCCCAATACCCTTACAATACGTACACCCACGGGAAGAAACGGGGTAGAGCTAAGTTCTAACCGACACTATACAGCCTCGACACATACATAATATATATATGCAGAAAAGCTCTGGCCAAGGGTGTTTGTGTGATTTTGTGTTCAATATGTGTAGCAAACAGATCTATATATTTTGATAAAAATAATAACAATAATAACAGCGCACAGGCATTAAAAACAACAAAAGAAATGGTGCTTTGTAATTCTGCAGTTCGAAATTCGGAAAATTGACTAAATTGGGCACTATTATTGTTTCCAAAATGGTTGCCACTAAAATAATTCACTGGAAAGCGCAATAAAATGTTCGCGGTTTTCACTTTCAAAGGTAAACGGGACAGTTTATTGTAAAATCATTTTATGTTGCGTTATAAAAGAACAATAAATTCTAGAACTTTGAAATCGTTTTCAAATTTTATAAAGGATAAAAATCTCAACAGACCTAAATGTAGTATTTTCTAAGATTTTCACGATTGCACATTAAAATTGAAACAACTATTGATTTTCGGATATTTTAATCGCGTGTTATTACATTATTTTTAAAGCCCGACGTTTCGAAAACTTTTCAGTTATCATGGTCACGGGAAGACTGAGCACACTTTTGTACATAGCAAATATTAAACGCAAATGTAACTTAAATTTTGTGAAGGTAGTTAGTATTAATAATTTTATAGTACTGTATAATGACAAATAACACCTCAGTCTTCCCGTGACCATGATAACTGAAAAGTTTTCGAAACGTCGGGCTTTACAAATAATGTAATAACACGCGATTAAAATATCCGAAAATCAATAGTTGTTTCAATTATAGACCTTAATGTGTTTGGATGCTAACTAAAATCCATACGTGAAGCAATAACTATAATTGATGAGGATTATTGCCGAGAAAGGTTTATAAAAATTTGCACATTGAAAAATATATGCAGAAAGAGTACATACCATCAATCCTTACTGACTTATTGCATAAAATCTTGGGGAGGTGCTGGCATTACCACTATGTTAAAACTGGAACGAGCTCAAAGAGCGCTACTTAAAGTAGCCACAGCGCGCCCTTTCTATTTCCCTACTACCGAACTATATAAACAATGCAAAGTGCTAACTGTGCGCCAGCTCTTTATTCTATTCACTGTTCTAAAGCAGCATGCTAGCTTACACTTCAACCCTGATACACTAAACAGGAGGCGAAAGGATATAGTATGTTTGAATACTTATAGTGCAAAATTTTCCATTACAAATAGATTCTTTATATTTTTAGGTCCATACTTATATAATAAAATTAATAGATTACTAGTATTATATAACTTAAACAACTTTGAATGCAAGAAAAAACTTCAATCGTGGCTTTTAAATCTTACATACACGGAATCAGAGGAATTGCTTAATATAATAAGTTAATATAAGATGTTTTTATTTTTTTATCATAATAATACAATTAGTTAGATACAATCGAGTCTGATAATAATTTATACACTACTTACCAATACCAATATATGAAAACTGATAGTTTAAGCCTTTTTTGTTTATTGTTGCCTGAAATACAGGTAAATTACCTAGCTCAGGAACAGGAAAATGTTATATTTTGTACTTTAAATAACTTACTAGGTTAAGACGAATATTATGTACTTTTGAAAACTGAATAAATTTTTTTTTTTTTTTTTTTATTATACCTTAGTAACTTTTTATTAAATTATGAATATTAAATACGTGAAATCAATGAAAAATATATTTCACACTCATGAGTGATTTAATCGTCAAAATCATTTGTGAAACTTGAGAATAGGCTATTTGACAATGCGAGAAATAAAGTGTCAATTGCTGTCATCAGTATAAATTAAGAGTTTAAAAATGGTTATTTATTAACGTAAGTTGAAAATAATAATTGATTTCTTTAAAAATACATAAATAAAAATGCAAATTTTTAAACGTTTGTCACGTGACGTGACACAAAACGTTCTTGAATGGTCGAGTTTATGATGACGTCACATGCCTGTAAATAAACCTCGTGGCTCGTTTGTTGCCACAGACCAAATACAGGCAAGTGACGTCACAGACCCGTTTGCACCGCCATATTGTCAAAATAGTGTTTTGACGCGCTATTTGAATATTCAATTTTTAATTTGATATTTTTCAGCAAATGTGCACCAGATTTAAAAAATATGACTTTTACTGGGTTCCTTAAACTCTACTACATCATATAAAAATAATTTTAAAAACCTGTCAAATAGCCCATTGATTAATATACATTATTTTGGTATTCAACATTATTTGTTTTTACTTTAATAAAATGTATTTAGGCCGAACTTCATTCATGGGGCAACCTCTAGATTAAATAACTTTGCTACCTTTCTCTATCAAAGACAATGATTTGACCGTTTCTTCTCGTGGGTAAAACTTGCCAACGTCATAAGCTTAAGGGTTCCCTTGGATTCAAAAATGAATTATGACCGTAGTTTTGGGGTGATGACGTTAAGAAGTATTATCTGCATGGCAAAATTTCTTAAATTATTATACGTGTCGTTGAATATTTTTGTGCAATGATATTAAAGGCTTTTTAACGAACATAATAAACCAAAATCTAAATTTTATTAAATTGTCACGAAGGGAGTGAGAGTTAATACACATATTTTTCTTTCATAAGCAATACAAAATAATTTGAATGTATTTTTTTTATCATAAATGAAACAATAAAAGTAAGAGCTCGATTGATGTTAATTTAAATTAAAAATAGTGTTATTCGTGAAAAGTGTGGTGTGAAAGATAATATTGTAGGAAAGATAGAAAAAGGAATGTTGAGATATTTTGGGCACATAGAGAGGATGGATGATAGAAAATTAGTAAAAGGGATCTATAGAGCTAGTGTGGATGGTAATGTTAGTAGAGGACGACCACGGAAAACACACTTGGACCAAATTGAGAGTGTGCTCATAAAGGCTGGCGTCCGAAGTATGAAGAATAAAAGAGCATGTATGAAAAGATTGATGGATGTAAACGAAGCTAGAGAGGTTTGTCAGGATCGTACGAAGTGGCGATCAATAGTCTCTGCCTACCCCAATGGGAACTAATGGCATGAGTATATGTATATGTATGTTTGTATGTAAATTAAAAATTCTAAAATACAAATCATGAACAAAAACCTCAAACCAGAGTTAATAGATAAAACAAACAAAAACAAGATATTCGTGTCCGATAAATTGAATTACAAGATAAAATTAATTAATTGCTGATCTGCAATAAATTAATACTCATATAATCACACAAAAGTAAAGTATGAAACTAGGGAAAGCGGCAGGGTATGACAGGATAAACACTGAAATGCTGAGGGCTGGTAAAGGGGTGGTGGCTTCATGGTTGTACTTCCTTTTCCAAAAATGCTGGTCGAGTGCCACAAGACTGGTGCAAAGCGGTAATTGTGCCTTTATATAAAGGAAAGGGGTCACACCAGGAGGCTAGAAACTACCGTGGAATTAGCCTACTCAGCATTGTCGGTAAATTGTACGCAAAGGTTTTGATTGAAAGAGTGATGAATGAAACGGATGATAAAATTTGGGATGTGCAAGCAGGATTTAGAAAGGGAATGGGATGTATGGACCAAATCTTCTCTTTAAGGAGCATCACCGAAAAGTTCTTAGCTAAGAACCGAAAGGTGTATTGCTCCTTCATTGATTTAGAGAAGGCGTATGATAGGGTGGTTAGAAAGTGTTATGGGAGGTGTTATCCAAGTTCGGTTTGGGGAGTAGACTTATACGTGCACTGGTATCACTCTATGAGGATTCCAGTGCATGTGTGAGAGTAAACGGGGAAAATACTGACTGGTTCGGGATCTCTCGGGGTGTCCGACAGGGTTGTGTAGCTTCCCCGTGGCTCTTCAATTTTTTCATGGATGACTGTTTAACAGAGTTGCGTGAAAGTGATTATGGATCAAGTGCTACTTGCATCATCGGTGGAAGAACTGCAAGAGATGATAAATATTGCATGTGCGTCTTTTGAAAAAAAGGGAATGAGGGTGAATGTGGATAAAACAAAAACTATGGTTTTTGAGAGAGAGGTGAATATGACCGAATGCGTGATTGAGATTAATGGTAAGAAAGTGGAACAAGTGAAAGAATTTGTATATTTGGGAAGTTTGTTTAGTAGGGATGGAAAGTGTGATGAAGATATCAAGAGAAGAGTGAAAAAGGGTAATGCGGTAAATGGAGCACTGGATAGTCTAATGTCTAGTCAGTTGGTGTCTGAAAAGGCCCGAATGGCTGTACATGATGCTGTCCTCGTTCCTTCGCTTATGTATGGCAGTGAATGTTGGGTGTGGCAGAAGAAGCATGAATGTAGAGTGAATGCAGTAGAAATGAGATCCCTCAGAAAAGTGTGTAATGTAAGGTTATGTGATCGTGTGAGGAATGATGTGATTCGTAAAAGGTGTGGTGTAAAAGATGATATTGTAAGAAAGATAGAAAAAGGAATGTTGAGATGGTTTGGGCACATAGAGAGGATGGATGACAGTAAATTGGCGAAAGAGATATATAGAGCCAATGTGGAAGGTAATGTTAGTAGAGGACGACCTCGGAGGACACATTTGGATCAAATAGAAAATTTGCTCAAAAAGGCAGGTGTCCGCAGTATGAAGAATAAAAGAGCATGTATGAAAAGATTGATGGATGTAAACGAAGCCAGAGAGGTTTGCCAGGATCGTACAAAGTGGAGATCGATAGTCTCTGCCTACCACAATGGGAACTAACGGCGTCAGAATATGTATGTATGTATGTATGTATAATCACACAAAACAATTTGTGGAGGTAATGAAAATGATAGCAAAAAAAATGTGTTTTATAGTTATCTCAATTAATATTATACCTACTTTGGACACTAGGTGGCGCTGTCACGTTGTTTATAATCATTAGTACCTTTGCCAACCTCTTAGGGGATAAACGATGTGAAAGTTTATGTTATGTTATTTCCAATAAAATATAAACATTAGTGAACCTTAAGCGTTCATTTTTAAATCTTTTTGTTCATGAAAACCTCATGTGGGGATTATCACTAATAAATAAAGAATAAATAAAGACTATAATAATATAACTACTACTAGACTAGACTAGAATGAAGAGAAGAAAGTGGCCAATTGAGCTACCGTGTCAATTAAAATGGCAAGAGCGACGGGGGCGTATACCCGAGGTCGCGGGTTCGAATCCCGCCTGTGTCGAAATTTTTCTTTCCTTTATTTATTCTTTATATTTCTTTATTCCTTTATTTACTTAAGCGTTCTTGTTTTGGGTCAGTGGGAATGGGATTGAGAACCCAAATTCACGATTTATTGATTGATTTCTATTTACACATGAAATAACGTGAAATCATTTTTTTTTCGTTTAGTGCTGGCTTAGACTGTCACTACCCCTTTCTATCCAGGGTTGTCGTCAGAGGCGAGGGTATGATTTTTTTTAAATGGTTTTTCGGCAATGCGGTTGGAAACCCATCACCATCAACGTTTATTTTACCATCTATTCCCTACTTAAATTTCTAAAAGTGACTGAGGTATTTTCAATTCCTTAGCTCTGGCTACCCCTTTTAGGCATTAATGGCCTAAAGTATATGTATTTATGTATGCATTATTATTTTACTAGAGCCGTAAAGTTATTGTTTGTGTTTTATTTTAGTATGATTATTTATTCTAAGAATAAAAATACATTTTATTTCAAGTGCAAGAATCACAATGTTTATTTATTATTTACATGTCAACATTCAGTCAACGAGAATATAACCATAAACTATATACAACATCTTTCCCTTTATGTAGTTTTAATACAAACAATGAAACAAAACAAACGAAGTACTTAGTACAAGGAAAATGAAATTAAAGTTCAACAAACATCAGCAAAATATAAATAAAATCAACAATCATATCCAAATCTAACAGGCTTCTTTATTGTGCAATTTTTCTAACATTTTCCATTTAAGATTCATCGGAACTATAATCCGATCTCCTTTAAAAACTAATTCTTTTACAACCGCTACTTCATCTCTAAACGAAAAATAAGGTTTTAACCCTTCTGGCAAATTTTTATACTCAGGCCAACCTACTTGTATGAATTTTCTTAAATTAATCATATTGCTATCTTTTTCATAGTACTCTGATAATATCTTCCAATTATCTTTGCTTATTGGTAAATTATCTATCAACATTGCTACCTGATATTCAACGTCGTCAAATGATGTTTCCATATCACAACTTTCCGCTGTAAAGTCCCTAGACAAAGTGTCGGCTATATACATATATTTACCAGGTGTGTGAACCAAATTTAATCTATAAGATTGTAAACGTAACATCATTCTTTGTAACCTAGTTGGAATCTTATGCAGCGGCTTATTAAATATCCCTAATAATGGCTTATGGTCCGTTTGTACAACTACATTATCTTTTCTAAATACATATTGTCTAAATTTTTCTACACCAAAACAAACTGCCAAGAGTTCTTTTTCTATCTGAGAATATCGTGTTTGGGAGTCCGTTAATGCTTTTGATGCATATGCGAGCGGTTTCCCATCTTGAATCAATACTGCACCCAACCCTTTCATACTTGCATCCACACTCAACATCAAAGGTTTATTTATACCATAAAAACTCAAAACTGGTGCTTCTACTATACTTGTTATCAACTCATTAAAAGCTTTGTCATGGTGCAAACTCCAAATAAACTCTACATCATTTTTCAGTAATTCTCTCAAACAACTTGATTTATCAGTATAGTTTGGTATAAATTTACATAAAAAATTAAACATTCCTAAAGCCCTTTGCAGAGATTTTTTATCCACAGGTTTTTTCATGTTTTTTACTGCACATATTTTCTCATTGTCTACAGCTATACCTTTAGATCCAAATTTGTAACCCAAAAATGTAATTTCCTCAACACCAAATAGACATTTTTTTGGACATTACACTATGAAAATAGCCGTAATAAACTAATCGAGCTGTCTGTACATTTGTCAAATGTCTTATTTTCCTAACGGCATATGCAGCACTACTAAGCCTTGTATACCTTCTGTAATACCTTCCCCACATTGTTTGAAAAGTACATAATTTAGAACTATCTTCATTTAGTGGCAACATCCAAAATCCTGACTGTGCGTCCAATTTACAATAATACTTAGCACCGGACAAATTCGCTATAATTTCATCAATTATTGGCAGTGGATAATACGCTCTTTTAGTAACTTTATTCAACTCTCTGGGATCCAAACAGAGTCTCAGTGAACCATCATTTTTCTTAACAATTACTAAATGATTTACCCAATCTGTTGGTTCTGATGTTTCTTTTATAATGCCATTTTTTACCATGCGATCCAATTCTGACTTAACCTGATCTTGTATCGAAAATGGAATTCTACGTACTGGCATGACTACCGGCTTAATATTTGGCTCTACTTCTATGTTGATTTTTTCTGGAAATAAACCAACCGATCCATCAAATAAATAATTAAATTCTAAAGGGACCATGGGATTTATACTTTTTTCTAATCCACATACTCTTGTCACAAGTCCTAATAACTCAGATGATCTCAACCCTAAAATATTCATACATCTTTGTTTAACAATCATAAATTCCAAAATAAAATTATTATTGTTAAACTTACAGCATAAGTTACACTTTCCAAATATAGGCAATCTATTATTAGTATATGATAATATGCAGCAATTAGTTGATCTGATGATACTTTTGTCTAAATCCAACTTTAAAAATTGTTCATAACTAATCACATTACATTGTGCTCCTGTATCTACCTTCAAAGAAATTACTTTATTATTAATATCCATATTTACTACATACCATTTTGAATAATCATATCCCATTTCTAAACTACTCACATAAAATAGTTCTTCATTGCTTTCATGGTTCACTTCAGACGACCGCAACAAATCAATCTGTTTTTTCTTGGACATACATTTTGTTGCAAAATGATTAATTTTATTACAGATTTTACATTTTTTTCCGTAAGCTGGGCAACGTCCATAATCATGTAACCGACCGCAATATGTACATTCTTTTTTCTCACTGTTTCTTAATACATCAATGGGTTCTTCTTTCATATTTATCTCGTCACTGAATTTCTCACTCTTTATTACCTTCATTTGATCTTTTACCACAATTTGCATTCTGCAAATGTCTAAAGCTGCTGTTAAGTCCAAATTCGGTGTCCTTAATAATGTCTGTTGTAAATTGCTATCATATATACCACATACAAATACATCTTTTATTAAACTGTCCTTTAATTCTCCAAATTCACAACTTGTAGCAAGATTTTTCAATGATGTCAAATAGCTTTCAAAACTCTCTCCATCCATTTGTTTTCTTGTCAAAAATTTAAATCTCTCAAAAGTTATATTAACCGTAGGTACAAAATGATAGTCAAATTTTTTTAAAATCATATTTAAATCATCTTTTTCTGTATCTGATAGTTGAAAAGATAAAAATATGTCCCTTATCTCATCACCACCGTGATATAACAAAATAGCCACTTTTCTTTTTTCAGGAGCTTCAAAGTAATAAGCATTGATATAGCTATCATATGCTCTCTTAAACTTTTTCCAGTTGTTCGCCACATTACCTACCATACTCATGGGTTCCAAGGGTAACATTATATTTGCCATATTGTTTCAAAATTCAATTATTCAAAGTACTAAATTAAAATTACAAATTACTAAATCAATATTTCAACAAAAAAAAAGCTATAATCGCTGTCACCATGTTTTATTTTAGTATGATTATTTATTCTAAGAATAAAAATACATTTTATTTTAAGTGCAAGAATCACAATGTTTATTTATTATTTACATGTCAACATTTAGTCAACGAGAATACAACCATAAACTATATACAACAGTTTGTTTCGGTGAAAAAAATGGTTGATATATTAACTTCTTCAATACAAAAGGGTTGCTTATTTATTACTCAATAAGCTTCAAATCCCTTAGATAATCCGTACAATACTTATGAGAAAAGGAAGTATTGCGGTTTATTGATAACACTACTCTTCATTCACTTTTGACAGTAACATCATAAGCCTTTTCAAGGCTTGGTAAATACGCTGTACTCGTATTGATCTGAACACTGGGAGTATTTCTATGTGGTGAATGATAATAATCAATTTTATTGTATATTTATATTACATACATACATATACTCACGACTGTAAATCCCTAGAAGGGCTAGCCAGAGCTAAGGAATCATACATTCCTGAAGATGGTAAAATAAAGGTTGTTAGTGATGGGTCTCCAACTGCATCGCCCAAAAATCCCTTAAAAACCCAAATACCGTTAGTTGCCTCTTACGTACACCGACTGGAAGAAATGGGGTAGTGCTATTCTAAGCCGACTATCCCATTTCTTCCGGTGGGTGTACGTAAGAGGCGACTTACGGTATTGGGGCTTGTAAGGGATTTTTGGGCGATGCGGTTGGAGACCCATCACCAACAACCTTGGTCTTACCATCTTTTTCCCATTCAACTTTCCAAAAACGGCTGAGGAATTTCTAATTCCTTAGCTCTGGCTACCCCTTCTAGGGATTTATAGCCGTGAGTATATGTATGTATGTATGTACTTTAAATCAATCTATATTGAGTCTATTTATTCATACTCGTAATATTTATTCATACGGCCATAAAAAAAAGAAAAAGAAAAAATTCAAATTAAAAACTAAACGGAAAAAAACAAATATTGTTACTTATAACTATATTATTATTTTTTATTTTAAAAAGAACCGCCTTAAAAAATCCAACTGAAAAGAATAAAATAATTTTTAATTATTTTATTATGTACACCTCTATTCAACTTCTTCTTTTTGAAGTCGGTGCCAAACCAATTTTCACGACAAAGAAGAATGAATATTAGTGGCCCGCTCAAGTGGAGTGAGTTCCCCTCCTCATCAGCGTATGTCATCCTTATAAACCTTCCTTTTCAATCAATCAATAAAAAAATTCGCATCAAAATCCATTTCGTAGTTTTACAGATTAAAGTATACATAAGGATGTCCCTATATCCCAGATAGGGACAGAGAACGCGACTTTGTTTTATACTATGTAGTGATTTAGATTCTCGACCGTCTTTTTACAGTGTTAGAAGTTTTGGTTGTGCCAACTCGGTGCATGAATGTCCCTGTCGAATTATTAATTCCGTTAGTTTGAAATCTGATAATCTAACATTACCTTACCTAACGTTAGTTTATTATCTCGCTATCTATCTAAAATTATAATTTTATATATTATATATTAAAATTATAAAGAGCGGGTTACTTTAGCTCTAGCGGGTAACTATGGCTCAAACCGGAAAAAAAATTAAACTTCCCACCTCATCGTTATTATGGTGGCAAACTATCTAGTTGAATTTGCCAATGTTAGATGGCGGTGTTAGCACTCGTTTTTTATTGGTTGCACAGTTCTGACATGAGTTTTCACTGTCAGTTTGAATTCAAACTTACCTGCCATGAACACTTGGACAATTTACGTCTGCAAACTTTCTTGTGAAATAGTGGGTTTTAGGTAAGTTTTACTTTATTATTTTATTTGTTGTGGTCAGAAATTTATTCATAAGTAAAATAACGGCAGAAACTATAGTGTTATCATAAGTTTGAGTACTAAAATATTCAAAATGAAGTGTGGGGTTACTTTAACTCATATATTCGGGTTACTTTGGCTGTTGAGCCAATGTTACTTTATCTTTATCTTTTACAATGTTGTCTTTGAACTACCTAGACTATGAATGACCAAGAAAACAGATAGATACAGCAGGACCAAAAGCGGATGGATAGATACAGTGACCTTTGAGGATTGGTTTATCAAACATCTCATTCCCATTCTTAGGAAAAAATATGGATGAAAGAACCTAGAAGATCCTAAAGAGTCCTAACGTCCTGTCGGACTGTGAAAAGCCAAACATTGCGTTCGTTTGTTTGCCTCCTAATGCAATACACATTCTTCACCCACTGGATGTTGCTTACTTTAGGCCACTTAAATGCAAGTGACGTCAAATTCTATTGGACTGGAAGAGCAAGGCCCACTACACCGAAAGATCAAATTCCTCGCCGGTTGACAACAAGTAAAATAACGATGATTCTCATTCATAACACTGGCTGATTAGATACTGTATGACTTAAGTTCCTACTATTTTTGATATTTTATTAGTATAAAGTAAAAATTACGTTTTTTATAGTTAATATTATAAAGATTTTAACATTTTGTTAGCTTGCTGCTTGTTGATTTTGGAAAAATAATGCTTTGTTAAAGTTTCCTTTAAAAATTAAACTTTTTTATATGTCAGATGTTTCTTTTGTTTATATTCTATCATTTAAAAGTGTTTAAATTGGCTAAGCATTTGATTAAGTATCGTTATGGAGTGTAAAAAAATGCAAGCCAAAGTTACCCTCTTTTTAGAACAACTTTGGCTCAAAATAAAAAAAAATATAAAAAAATATGGTCACAGTTTTAATAAAAAATATATATATTTCTGGTTAGTTTTGATCCTCATAAACCATTTAAAACCAATAAACTGTTTTAAACTCTTACCCCAACTCTACAGTAGTGATTTTTATAAAATTGTTAGAAAAAAGTAGCTAAAGTAACCCGACTTTACGTATTTACAGTTTTACGGTGACATGTATATTATGATAATTTTTCTGCGGAGTGCAACGCATGCACACCAGGCTAAGCACCGCTCACTGTCCCCCACCTCCAGCCTATATAAAGCGACGTCGTTGCGAGCGGATGAAATTTCTTGATTTTTGAGCGCGATTGTGTTACTGTTGTTGAGGCACTATCGATTGATTTGTTATTCGTATGGTTTTCTCTATGTAGCATGTTTCATTTTGGATTTGTTTGTTTGGCACTGACTTCAAAAAGAAGAAGTTGAATAGAGGTGTACATAATAAAATAATTAAAAATTATTTTATTCTTTTCAGTTGGATTTTTGAAGGCGGTTCTTTTTTAAATAAAAAGTAATAGTATAGTTATTTATAAGTAACATACATACATACATACATACATACATATACTCACGCCATTAATTCCCATTGGGGTAGGCAGAGACTATCGATATATATATGAACAGGGTGAATTGGCGACGGATGAAAGTAGTATGAAACGGGTATGGAATAATTATTTTGAGGGACTGTTTGAAAAAGAGGATGCATCCATTTCTCCGCCAATCGACAGTAATGTTGATTGGAACGAAGAGATGGGTGATTTCAGTAAAAGTGAGATTAGTATGGAAGAAATAATGAAAGCAATGAAAAGTATGAAAGTAGGGAAGGCGGCAGGGTATGATAGGATTACTATCGAAATGCTGAGGGCTGGTAAAGGGTTGGTGGCTTCTTGGTTGTACTTCCTTTTCCAAAAATGCTAGTCGAGTGGCAAAGTTCCACGAGATTGGTGCAAGGCGGTGATTGTGCCTCTATATAAAGGAAAGGGGTCACACCAAGAGGCTAAAAACTACCGCGGCATCAGCTTACTCAGCATTGTTGGTAAATTGTATGCTAAGGTACTGATTGAAAGAGTGATGAATGAAACTGATGAGAAAATATGGGATGTGCAAGCGGGATTTAGGAAAGGAATGGGATGTATGGATCAAATCTTCTCTCTAAGGAGCATCACCGAAAAGTTCTTAGCTAAGAACCAAAAGGTGTATTGCTCCTTCATTGATTTAGAGAAGGCGTATGATGGGTGGTAAGAAAGTGTTTATGGGAGGTGTTATCCAAGTTCGGTTTGGGGAGTCAACTTATACGTGCATTGGTATCACTCTATGAGGATTCTAGTGCATGTGTAAGAGTAAACGGGGAAAACACTGACTGGTTCGGAATCTCTAGGGGTGTCCGACAGGGATGTGTAGCTTCTCCGTGGCTCTTCAATTTGTTCATGGATGACTGTTTGACAGAGTTGCGTGAAAGTGATTATGGACTAAGAATGGGTGGATTCATCATTAAATGCCTCTTGTATGCTGACGATCAAGTGCTACTTGCATCATCGGCAGAAGAGTTGCAAGAGATGATGAATATTGCATGTGAGTCTTTTGTAAGAAAGGGAATGAGGGTGAATGTGGATAAGACCAAAACGATGGTTTTTGAGAGACAGGAAGATGTGACAGAATGCGTGATTGCGATTGATGGTAAGGATGTGGAACAGGTGAAGGAGTTTGTATATCTGGGAAGTTTGTTTACAAGGGATGGAAAATGTGATGAAGACATTGAAAGAAGAGTGAAAAAGGGTAATGCGGTAAATGGAGCAATGAATAGCCTAATGATCAGTCAATCGGTGTCTGAAAAGGCCCGAATGGCTGTGCATGATGCTGTTCTTGTTCCTACGCTTATGTATGGAAGCGAATGTTGGGTGTGGCAGAAGAAGCATGAGAGCAGAGTGAATGCAGTAGAGATGAGGTCCCTCAGAAAAATTTGTAATGTTAGATTGTGTGACCGAGTGAGAAATAGTGTTATTCGTGAAAAGTGTGGTGTGGAAGATGATATTGTAAGAAAGATAGAAAAAGGAATGTTGAGATGGTTTGGGCACATAGAGAGGATGGATGATAGAAAATTGGTAAAAGCGATCTATAGAGCTAGTGTGGATGGTAATGTTAGTAGAGGACGACCACGGAAAACACACTTGGACCAAATTGAGAGTGTGCTCAAAAAAGCTGGCGTCCGAAGTATGAAGAATAAAAGAGCATGTATGAAAAGATTGATGGATGTAAACGAAGCTAGAGAGGTTTGTCAGGATCGTACGAAGTGGCGATCGATAGTCTCTGCCTACCCTTATAAGTAACAATATTTGTTTTTTTGCGTTTAGTTTTTAATTTGAAGTTTATGTTTTTCTTTTTTATTTCATACTTTTTAGTGATAAGTTCTTAATTAACTCTGAGTTTTTTAAGTGAATAGTGAATTAGTGATAGTTTTTAGAGATAAGTTTTACTGTCCATTTATTTTATAGTTTTTTTTAAGAGGTAGTGATAGGATTTGTTATTATGACTTTAGCTTACTTGTTACTATTTTGTTTACCTGCGGGCCTAGGTAGAAAATCAAAGGATGCTTTAAGGAAAAGTCGTGTAAGGGAGAAGGAAACACCCTACGAAAAAAACAAAGACTTCAAAATGAGAGAGCCAATGTTATGTAGCGTTGAGTCGTGTAAAATCCCTTGATGAGATGGCTTTAAGTGATATAGATTCAAAGAAATTACTTAACCATCCCCATGACGAAAGAGCCTTGATTGAAATGACCAGGATGAAAAACATGATGTTGCAATAGATAATTTTTTTTCTTAAATATAATTAAGAGTAATTTATTCATGTTTTTTATATACTTTTTGTTTAATAATTTAGTAACTCTGTTTATTACTAATAAAAAATACTTAATTAACATATATTGATAAATCTCTGTCTAGTATGGATAACTTTACATACATACTTATAGGTCAAACTAAGAACCTCCTTTTTTTCGAGTCGGTTAAAGAACTTAAACCTTCTCCTGAATGTTATAACATAAACTGATAACTGTTTGTCTAATAATAACTAAGAACCTTCATACTTACATACATACTTATAGGTGAAACTCAGATACTCCTTTTTTGAGACGTTTAGACCACTAAAACCTTCTCCTGAAAGTAACAAGTACTTTTCTGAAAGCCGGATCCAAAGAGCTTAAGCGAAACGCGAGATAATCGCCGACCAACATACATACATACAGGTCAAACACAGAACCTCTTTTCTTTTAGAGTCGGTTAAAGCACTAAACCCATCTCCTAAATGTAACGAATACTTTTCTGAAAACCGCATCCAAATAGCTTAAGCCAAACGTGAGATAATCGCGGACTAACAGACATACATACAGGTCAAACACAGAACCTCCTTTCTTTTAGAGTCGGTTAAAGCACTAAACCCATCTCCTAAATGTAACGAATACTTTCCTGAAAACCGCATCCAAATAGCTTAAGCCAAACGCGAGATAATCGCGGACTAACAGACATACATACAGGTCAAACACAGAACCTCCTTTCTTTTTTTGGTCGGTTAAAGCACCAAAACCTTCTCCTAAATGTAACGAATACTTTCCTGAAAACCGCATCCAAATAGCTTAAGCCAAACGCGAGATAATCGCGGACAATTATACATACATACATACAAACAATCGAACTGAGAACCTCCTTTTTTGAAGTCGGTTAATAATCGCGGACAATTATACATACATACATACAAACATTCGAACTGAGAACCTCCTTTTTTGAAGTCGGTTAAAAAAAACTGTTCAGACATGTAGCTTATGAAAGCATGTTAAATTATGCATTGCGTGTAAGGCCCGGATTACATGGATATATCCAAAATACAGCAAACGTGATGAACGGACATTAAACATGCTAGCAACGTGTTAGTAGACAGAAATTATACATTTTCATGTTGGTATTATTACTAATAAATAAAGGAAAGAAAAATTTCGACACAAGCGGGATTCGAACCCGCGACCGAGGATAGAAAAATTTCGCGCTGGCAGCCATTGACACGGTAGCTCAATTGGCAAGAGCGACGGGGGCTTATACCCGAGGTCGCGGGTTCGAATTCCGCCTGTGTCGAAATTTTTCTTTCCTTTATTTATTCTTTATTTATTAGTTATACACTTTGGTTGGTTTTTTATATCTGCTTTTTTTATTATGTAGCATGAGGCACGTGACAGCGTGTTCAGAAACTGTCAGATTTTGTATAGCTAAAAAAACTTCTAGTTCTCATTTTATATCGTTTTTTATCTGGACTTCAATAAATGTTGTGTACCTACGTTATGCATATTTACTAGAATTTATAAGCTTGATATAAAATATAAGTAAAAATTACTTGAAACAGCTAATGTTTTATATTACAGCAACCTGCTATGTTCAAAATGAATGTTTTAAACATAATTAAGTGCCCATAAATAAAAGATGTTATTAAAGGAAAGAAAAATTTCGACACTGGCGGGGTTCGAACCCGCGACCTTCGGGTATACGCCCCCGTCGCACAGTGATTCGCGTAGAACAAGCTAGGTGGACAAAAGTCATTGTCCAATTTCCTGGAATTGATCGTTTTATGTTGTCAAGAACAACCCTATTATCTCATTTCCAAGAATTGATTGTGCAAAGTCCCGTTATGGCTTGCTAATGAGGTGTTAAAGGGTAAGTAATGACGATTATTACTAATTTGTAATCGTCTCAGTTGCAATGTTGCCACACATTCGACAACACCTCATGACTTGTGCAGTAAACGAATCAGTGTTTTGTGCTATGGATCCTATTAGTACAGGTAAGAACATTATATTTTTATATAAATCTTACTCCTAGGTAACTAAATCCAATAAAATTTTACGGTCTAAAGGATAGTGGGAAATACACAAAAAAATAATTTCATTTTAAATGTTTTATAGACTGCAACTTTTTGTCTCCACATGTCTCCGGGTTAGATTTTATATATGTCGTAGATCTAAGCCTAAACTTAATATTAAACATCATTCTCCATGCTCCTTTTTTGCTCTAACATTTTTTTTTATTTTTTTTACAGAGCAAGTGCTTAGTGTTTCGAAAATTGAATTTTTCGAAGAGTGGATCAAACACGATAAAGAAAACAGAAATTCACGCATTTTCGATTATCTTTCGGTTAAATTTGATCTCTCAAATATAACCGAAGTATCCTTGCGTGAAATCACCAAGAGCATCGCTGCTAGTGGCACGAAAATAGCCCAGAAATGGAAAAGTGCTAGTCGCATTAGGGAAAGGTTTCTCTCTATGCATAAAACATGGCTGGAAGGCACAGACTTTCATTTCAAGGTGTCTGTTAACCCTCCAGTTGCCACCACTTCTACTGAGGGTGCTCAGCGACCGGGAAGACCTCAAAAGAGCTTTGA
Source organism: Bedellia somnulentella (assembly GCA_963576735.1). Lineage (NCBI taxonomy): Eukaryota > Metazoa > Arthropoda > Insecta > Lepidoptera > Bedelliidae > Bedellia > Bedellia somnulentella. The sequence goes on from OY755183.1 coordinate 1,583,030, forward strand.
GGAGTCATCATATAAAACAAAAAAACGACGTGTGGACGGCATCGTTTCTGAATGGAGTGCAAAAGAGTTGGCAATTGCTGCAGAAGTAGCTAGTAGATCGGAAGGCAAGCGGAACGTTGCCCAAGCTATAAAGCGAGCGAGTGATGGAACAAGTGTTGAGCAAAATGTATCCTGCCCTAATGGAAGACTTCTCACCAATATTGAAGCGTGTGCCTATTATATGGACGCTAAGTGTACAAGTCACACGTACAAAGCTACGAGGAAGTGGGAAATGAAGGCGGGACATAAAGTGTTTCCATCATACTATAGTATACGTAAGTGTTTTTTATCCTGTTATCCCCCTTCGGAGCACATTTCTGTAACGGAAACACGCGCAGAAATTAAGCTACAATCGATTTTAGACAAAACTGCTGAGAGATTAGTAAAAACACAGGAAGAAGTTATAAGAAGTGTGCTTCCACAAAATTCGTCATTCACTTTAATAAGTAAGTGGGGCAGTGACGGTAGTTCCGGCCACAGTACCTACAAACAGAAATTTGAAGATCATGAGGCCACAGATGAGTTCTTGTTCGTATTTTGTTTCGTGCCATTACGTTTATATCATGGTGATATAATTATTTGGCAAAATCCCCACCCTTCTTCGACAATGAACTGCCGTCCTATAAAATTTATATTTTCCAAAGAAACCACCGATTTCACTGTAGCTGAAACTAATAAAGTGTTGGAAGAAGTTTCGCTCCTACTTCCAACACTATGTTCAGTTGGTGATACTCAAATTTCTGTTGAACATAATTTTATCTTTAGTATGGTAGATGGTAAGATTTGTAACGCGTTGACGGAAACACGCTCTTCTCAAACTTGTTATATATGCAAAGCAACACCAAAAATGATGAACGAGCCCTTAACGGACACTTTTAGCGTAGAACACGATTTTGGCTTTGGTTTGTCCACTTTGCATGCTTGGATTCGTAGCTTTGAGTGCTTGTTACACATTAGTTATCGCCTTGACACCAAAAAATGGCAGGCCCGAAGTGCAGATGAAAAACAAAGTGTGAAACAGCGCTCAGACAAAATCAAGTTGTTATTTAAGAAAGAAGGGTTGATAGTGGACAAACCAAAGCCAGGATACGGAAACACAAACGATGGAAACACAGCGCGTAGATTTTTTGCTAATGCAGATAAGAGTGCAGAGATTACAGGTTTGAATGTTGAGCTCATAAGAAAATTTGATATTATCTTAAGAACCCTTGCCTCAGGCTATGATATAAATTTAGAGAAATTTGAAGAAGCTTGTCGTGAAACGCGTGAGCTGTATCTAAGTCTGTATTCGTGGTATTTCATGCCCGTTACCGTGCATAAGATCCTTGTGCATAGTGTACAGGTAATAAAGACAGCACTTCTTCCGATTGGACAATTCTCCGAAGAAGCCCTAGAAGCGCGTAATAAAGACCTGCGCCGATTTCGCTTGCACAATACGCGAAAGACGTCTCGCATTGCCACGAATACAGACTTATTACACATGCTTTTAACTACATCCGACCCTTTAATTAACGCCTTCAGAGATATACCCAGGAAAAAACCTGAAAAGTTAAATTCGGAAGTTTTAAAATTAGTTATCCCGCCTTCAGTGCCCATTTCGCGACCTTATGTAAATATCCCTCGTAATGAAAATGATTACATAGAGTCGGATTCTTCAGATGATGATAGTGATAGGGAATGATTGTAACATGTATAGAATATTATTTTTTAAGTAACTGACTTGTAAACATTTGTTTTTTATATTAGTTTTAAGTTTAGAAAAATGTTTAATGTGGGAGAATACATGATTTTTGCATTTTTTTAAATATATATATATTATTTTTTCATTCTTTGTGTTTTTATTTACACTACCCCCCTCCCATTTACCTTAAGTCATGAAATGCAAAACAAAGTACAGAATACGTATGATTAAGCACATATAGAGCCATTCGAGTCGAAAAATAATTTTGTCCATCTAGCTTGTTCTACGCGAATCACTGTGCGTCGCTCTGCCAACTGAGCTACAGTGTAAGTTGGCATCCAGCGCGAAATTTCTCTATCCTTTGTTTCTTTTTTACACGTTCAAGTAGTGTTTGCGTTTCCTACCTCCGAATTTTAACTAATTCGGACGGCCACTTGTCTACCTTTTCAGATAGAATGCAAATGTTGGAAACGCCTAACTATCACATAATTTAATGTTTTTTGACATGAATTCCTCATGTGGGGATTATTACTCATAAATAAAAGATGTTATTAAAGGAAAGAAAAATGTTTCGACACTGGCGAGGTTCGAACCCGCGACCTTCGGGTATACGCCCCCGTCGCTCTATTTATACATATACTCACGGCTATATTTCCCTAGAAGGGGTAGCCAGAGCTAATGAATTATAAATACCTCAACCACTTTTGGAAGTTAAGTGGGGAAAAGATGGTAAAAATAAAAGTTTTTGGTGATGGGTCTCCAACCGCATCGCCCAAAAATCCAATAAAAAGCCCCAATACCCTTAGTCGCCTCTTACGACACCCGTGGGTAGAGAGGGGTAGCGACATTCTAAGCTGGCACTACACGGCAATCTGTATTAACTGAAGAAGTATAGACATAACATCATTTAGCTCCTTTCATTCAGTTACAGTTGAACAATAACAAGAGATTAAGCCGTCTCACATTGATGATTTTACCCAGGGATACCCGCGCTTATACCGAATAAATATTGGTTGACTAGGTAAATCATGGGTTAAATGGCTAAATTCATTTGTGGTGAAATACAAAACCAACCTGAACAAATGTAATGAATTAAAAAAAAACTCATTTCAACGGACTAATGGCTGAACAAAACTCCGCAACAGCAATGTAATTACTCTAGGAGTGAATCCTTGCATGAGTGAATATTTCTAGCAAAAGTTTTCTTTTTTCATAAGTACATTAGTTATTTATTTAATTATAACTCATGCAACTGGGTTTTAGGTTTTAGTTTCGATTTACCTTGCAGATTACTAATATTCGATCATGGCTGTAATAAAATAAATTTTATAGATATTTAGGCATGAGTAAGGTCTTTGGTGCAACTGAAACTCGTGATTTTGAAAAAACTTAAAGAAATAAGCAATATAATACCCTTATAGACCATACATAAATGCAGTATAATAGCATTTATTTCTTTAGGAAGAATATATATATATTAACTGCAGCTATGCCATAATTATGTGGTTGACAAGGCAGTAGTTCAAAACTATAAAAATTTAAATCTTTTTGTTCATGAAAACCTCATGTGGCGTTATTACTAATTAATAAAGAATAAATAAGGGAAAGAAAAATTTCGTCACAGGCACAGCGTCGGGGCGTATACCCGTGGTCGCGGGTTCGATTTCCGCTTGTGTCGAAATTTTTCTTTCCCTTATTTATTCTTTATTTATTAGTAAAACTATAAAAAATATATGATTTATGCATGATGCCTAAACATGTTATGTATCATTTGATAGGTATGAAATGGATCTATAATATTCCATTAACATTTATCTGAAATATATCTAAGTTTTGTTTAAAAAAATAATAGTTTAGGTTTTTCGCTGTCCTGAAAAGTGCCGATTTTCAATTATCCCTTTTTTACTGGAGGTACTGAATTCACAGTTACTCTAAAAACTTAGCTATTCAACAATATTGGTGCACAAAGAACCCTTTGGACAAAAAATATAAAATTCTGAACCCAAAATTCAGTAGGCTAGCTATATTAATGCAAAGGTGTCGATATTCAGTTCACGTTTCGGTTTCGGGTAGAGTGTGGAATATTTGCGGTTGAGCCTTCGTTGTTTGATCTTATAAGTCGTAACTTATCGTCAAATTATGTTTGGAAGGTTCTACGTTGGCTTATATCGTTTGTTTCCTTGTTTCGATTTTCTTTTAATCTTTCTTGTGCTTGTATAAAAGCCCCACTTGTTACAAATTAGAGAAAATGATTGGATTATGTAATTTTTACGTGCTAACATTATAAATATACTTGCAACTTGTAAAATACGACATGATAGTCCAGTGGATAGAACACCCGCCCGAAAACAGAAGGGCGTGAGTTCCAATCCTGGGTCGGGCCTACACCAATTTGTCTTTTCTAAAGTCATATGTGTGGTTAATTTATCATGGTTGTTAACGGTGAGGGAAAACATCGTGAGGAAACCTACATGGCTGAGTTGTACTTAGTCATGTGACAGTGTATTCGTACAAAACGGCGATAGGCCTGCCCCCTATCACGTGAGTACACTGTCTAAGCAAAACGTGAGTACCTTCTCTGGACACTAGATGGCGCTGCCATGTGAGTTCAGAAGTATTGGTATCTCTGCCAACCCCTTCGGGGATAAAACGGCGTGAACGTTTATGTTATGTTTATGTTTGTAAAATATGAATCCTCAAATAAAAACTTACGGATATACTTTGGTATCTAATTGGGAGTAAATAGAAATTTAAACTCAAAACAACTCGAACGTTCACGTCGTATATCCTCGAAGGGGTTGGCAGAGGTACTGATACTTCTGAACATCACGTGACACTGTCACCTGATGTTTAGAGTACCCACGTTTTTCTTGGACAGCGTGCTCACGTGATAAGGGGCAGGCCTATCACCGCTATGGCCTTGATTTAAAAATTGAGCTAAATGAGGTTGGTCTCAAATGTGTCAAGAAAAAAAAACATAGGTTGGATGAACAAAAATGACTGACACAAAATGGTTTCAGCGAGATGAAAAAACTTTGTAAATATTCTTTTATGTAGTCTAAAGCCATTCACATTACCTTCTCCGCTTGCCTCAATTTGTTTTGATTGCATACTAAAACCGCTGAAAATATAAACTCACTTGTTTATAGTGGAATCCATATACATTTGAAACATACAAATGTATACACTCGCTTCGGAACTGATCATGAATTTCAAATTCGAAACTAGTAAAACGGAATGATATATGGGTGTTCTATGCAAATTTGTTTGATGAGGTATGTAGTTTGAAAGAGAAGTTATAGGTTAGATAAGGATTTATATACCGTGATAGCCCAGAGGGCAGAACTCTGGTTATCATGCAGACGATGACGGTTCCGATCCCGAGCCGGGCCTACACTAATTTGTCATTAGTGTAACAATTTAATTCATTTCCGGTATATATCAACATTTCATCTGATACTCGGTTAAGTGATATCGGTTACTGATTTGATTTGAGACTTATTAATTAAAATTAATTGATATCCTTTCGGTACAATTATACGTTTTAGTTATAATGGGTAAAATAATAGGTGCCCATTTGACTGGTACGACCGCGTAGCTAGATATATAGCCGGCCATTCGGCCGGAACGCGGGAAATTTCGTAGGAATACTATAGGAGTGATAACATGTTTTGAGTCATTACTGCACAATTTTATCAATATAAAAATTGTTGTGAATACACTGTTTTATTTCGAGAAAAAGGTAGAATAAGTGAGTTGCAGCTTTACATTAGTGTAGTTCATTTAGCACGATTGTAAACAGTGTGGGAAAATATTGTGAGGAAACCCACATAGCTAATTTGTACTTTCTCATGTAACAGTGTATTTGTACCAAATGGCGATATGCCTGCCCGGTTTAGTTATCACGAGAGTACACTACATACATATACTCACGGCTATCAATCCCTAGAAGGGGTAGCCAGAGCTTTGGAATAAGAAATTCCTCAGCCACTTTTGGAAGTTGAGTGGGGATTAGATGGTAAAATAATGGTTGTTGGTGATGGATCTCCAACCGCATCGCCCAAAAAATCCATTATAAAGCCCCAATATCCTTAGTCGCCTCTTACGTACACCCATGGATAGAAATAGGGTAGTGCTATTCTAAGCCGACACTACACACTGTCAAAGTAAAACGTGGGTACTCTGAACACCAGGGGGCAATGTCAAGTGATTTTCGGGGATATGTTGCGTGAACGTTTGAGTTTGTAAATCAACAGTGATTACTATGAAAACAGTACAAAAAAAAGTTTTTTACGATACCCGCGTGAAGGCTTCTAAAGTAGTATTTTCTAGGATGGCATATTATACGACCTCGCAGGACATATTTGGATCAAATAGAAAATGTACTCAAAAAGGCAGGTGTCCGAAGTACGAAGAATAAAAGAGCATCTATGAAAAGATTGATAGATGTGAATGAAGCTAGAGAAAAATACATTACATTGGAATTTACAATGATTCACGCACTCGGCATTGCCTGTATCGCATGAAACTAGGGAACACATTTAAAATACACAACAATAATACATACATACATATACTCACGGCTATAATTCCCTAGAAGGGGTAGCCAGAGCCAAGAAATTATAAATTCCTTAGCCACTTTTGGAAGTTGCGTGGGGAAAATATGGTAAAATATAGGTTTTTTGGATAGGTCTCCAACCACATCGCCCAAAATTCCAATAACAAGCCCCAATACCCTTAGTCGACACCCGTGAGTAGAAACGAGTAGCGACATTCTAAGCCACACGGCAATTAATTTCAATTAATTCATTAAATTAAACAAGTAATTAATTAAGCAGGATCCGACATCACCCTGGTTGTCAAAACTTAATTAAGACCCTAAAACTTGTAATAAAAAGCAAAGAATAACAATTAAGTGAAGTGAGTAATTTGTAGTAATTGGTAAAACACTATGTATTTAGGTTAACGAGAAACAAATTATTCTGTTACAACAGTATTTTTCCTTAAAACATAGTTTAGGTGCGGCAGGAGGCCCCTACGCCACCCATAAGCCGCAAATGTTTATATTTTTTCATGAATCTTAGGCAATTACATAGTGCTAGAACTTTTAAAGAGGCGACTACGGGTATAGGGGCTTTTTAAGTGATTTTTGGGCGATGTGGTTGGAGACCCGTCACCAAAAACCTTTATTATTACCATCTTTTCCCCAATCAACTTCCAAAAGTGGCTGAGGAATTTCTCATTCCAAAGCTCTGGCTACCCCGTTAAGGGGTTTATAGCCGTGAGTATATGTATGTATGTATGTAGAACTTTTCATGTTTAAAAATTTAAAAGTCATATCACCCTATTTGAGCCAGTCAGAGGAGTCATTTTTATGCTCGAACACGAGGAAATGAGAATAATCATTAGTGGTGTGGTGGTGTGTGGTAAGCGCTCAAATTGTATATATTATATAAGCGTATTTGCTGTGTAGTGTTGGCTTAGAATAACACTACCCCATTTCTGCCGGTGGGTGTTTGTAAGAGGCGACTAACGGTATTGGGGCTTTTAAGGGATTATTGGGCGATGCGGTTGGAGACGTATCACCAACATCCTTTATTTTGCCATCTTTTCCCCACTCAACTTTCCAAAAGTGGCTAAGGAACTTCTAGTTCCTTAGCTTTGGCTACCCCTTCTAGGGATTTATAGCCGTGAGTATATGTATGTATGTATATAAGCATAAAATGGCAGGCGTCCGAAGCGTATAAAAGAGCATGGTATAAGGGCAGAAACTGCGTTACGCGTGTGCGCGTCGCGGGTCGGGTCAGATTACGCTGGTCGCTTCATAGTTGAATGGGCACTGACCACTATCAGTAGACCTCACACGCCACGTCCACGTGTGTTTAGAAGAGCAGTCAATTTACATTGGTTAGTGCCTAATCTGCTATGAAGCGGCCAGCGTAATCTGAACTGACTCGCACGTGCGCACGCTTAACGCAGTTTCTGCCCTATGTAACTTAAGCTCTAGGGCTTTGCCAGGATCATACAAAGTAGCGATCAGTTGACTCAGTTAAAAAATGAGAACTAATGACGTGGTTATATGTATGTTAACGCATGGTTGTTAACGGTGAGGGAAAACATCGTGAGGAAACCCACATGGCTGAGTTGTACTTAGTCATGTGCCAGTGTAATCGTACAAAACGGCGATACGCCTGCCCCCTATCACGTGAGTACACTGTCCATGCAAAACGCGGGTACTCTGAACACCATGTGACAAAATCACGTGATGTTCAGAAGTATTAGTACCTCTGCGAACCCCTTCGGGGATATTCGGCGTGAATGTTTATGTTATGTTTATGTTTATGTTATGTAAATAAATTAATAAATAAATATATATATATGGACATATTATACACAGGTCAAGTTAGCCCCAAACTAAGTAGAACTTGTATTATGGGATACTAACTCAACGATATATTTAATATTATATTATTCACATAAATAACACCCAAAACAAAGAAACAATCATTTATGCTCATCACACAAATGTTGCCCTCGGCGGGGATCGAACCCGCAACCTCCAGACTGAGAAGCTTATATGTATGTTATGTTTATATGTATGTGGTATGTAGTATGTGAGTGTAAACGTAAAATCTAAAGTAATTTAAAGTCCCGGACGCTAGTACCGCCATGTTATTGAAAATATCCGCCGATAAAAGCATTCGGTGATTGACGAGAGCGTTTGAGCTTGGTTATCAGTTTGTTGGATTCATAGCTACTCTTATATTTTAAGAGATGATGTGATCCAAATCAATAATAGGTTTATTGTTACTGTAGTCGACAAGGAAGTAAATTAAATCTATTTTTTGACGTCATACATATAGTTTGAACATTTTTGTTCATAAAAACCTAAGTGGGGATTATTGCTAATAAATAAAGGATAAATAAAGGAAATAAAAAATTGACACTGTAGTTCGATTGGCAGAGCAACGGGGTCGTATACCCGAGGTCGCGGGTTCGATCCCCGCCGGTGTCGGAATTTTTCTTTCCTTTATTTATTTATCAATAGTGTTTGCCTACCCAATGATAATGATGACCATTGGCGTACGTATTATGTGGGGCCGTGAAGCGCCGGTAGAAAATAGTACTTCCCTACACACACAGCTACACATTTCTAGACGTAGGACGAGGATATCGTTCACACGTAGTTTTTTTAACAATATTTTCCTGTTAATAATATTATTACTCCTCAATTTTCTATAGTGGCTGAGAAATGTGAAATCAAAATCTTCGGCTGCCTCTTTTTGAGACTTACAGCCAAGAGTATATTTTAGATTATAAGTTAAATACAATGTGTACTTTTGGTTCTCTGCCAAATATGCAATTTGATATTAATACGAAAAAATACGTTAATTTTGTTATCATGTAAAACTCTACTGAACTGCAAATTATAATTTCAAACTTCGCCTTTCCAAATAGCTTTGTCGATGCTTGTTTTGTTATTCTTTCAAAAGCTTTTACAGGCTACAAGGGAAAACTGTTTTTCTTTTCAGAACGAAAGTAAACACCATCGGAAAGGTTTTTTCTACCTATTTTGCTGGTTTCGTACTGAAGTAACACTCAAAGTCAGTTTTAGTAAACGCACTGAAGCTCTTGTTTAGTAATGGAATTCTGAATATAGCGTATGGGAATTTCTAGCGCTTACAATGTTTGTGGAACAAGTGAAAGAATTTGTATATCTGGGGAGTTTGTTTACTAGGGATCGAAAATGTGCGGAAGACATTGAAAGGAGAGATAAAAAGGGAAATGCGGTGCATGGAGCCATGAATAGACTGATGTTGAACCAGTCGTTGTCAGAAAAGGCTCAAATGGCTGTGCATAATGCTGTTCTGGTTCCCACGCCGATGTATGGTAGTGAATGTTGGGCATGGCAGAAGAAGCATGAAAGTAGAGTTAATGCAGTAGAAATTAGATTACTCAGAAGTATATGTAATGTAAGGCTGTGTGATAGAGTGAGAAATACTGTGATCCGTGAACGAGTAGATTTGAAAGATGACGTAGTATGCAAGATAGAAAAAGGAATGTTGAGGTGGTTTGGGCACATAGAGAGGATGGATGAAAATAAAGTAGCGAAAGAGATAAATAGAGCTAATGTGGATGGGAATGTTAGTAGAGGACGGCCTCGTAAAACGTTTCTTGACTAGATAGAAAACGTTCTTATAAAGGCGGGGGTCCGAAGCGAAAAGAATGAGAGAGCATGTATGAGAAGAATAATGAATGTAAGGGAAGCAAGGGAAGTTTGTCAAGATCGTACTAAATGGCGATCGATAGTCTCTGCCTGCCCCAATGGGAATATTGGGCGTGAGTATAAGTAAGTAAGAACGATTGTTTTTGTGGCTTAAGAATAGTATATTTCATTACTAGTACGGAATGGCTGTCATTGCAAAGAGTTCCGACAAATGTCTACCCGAGCCGAAGGCGAGGGTTGACAGTCGGAACGAGTTGCAATGACGGTTCCGTACGTGTACTGAACGACTATTTTTAATACAGTTGCGAAAAAATTAAGCAATTTAACAAAACAACTAAACTCCCAAAGATTATTTCTGGAAAATGGCGACATTTTTTCTTCACTTATTGTGGTAGGCAAAGGAAACTATGCCCATACAGCCAAGTCTTATGTATAATTTTTTTGTTGATATGAAATGAAAATGAAATTTAATGAGTTATAATGTAATGAAACCTAACCTCACTAATTCTATCAAATCATTAAATCAGATATCGAAACAAATTAGTCGATTTTGCCTATTATTTTGTTGTTGTTGATTCATGTTAATACGACCTATGCCACGTATTAACATGAATCATAAAAACTTCTTTGATTTTTTTAGTAAAATCTTTATGGTTGGTTTTTCTTTAAAATAGACATTATTTTGACAGTTGGGAAAGAAAACGCACTAGTGCGGGAAAGGTAAAGAAAAAGCACGAGTGTGTAATAGCCCACTTCCCGAACGCTATACGTCCCTGTAATACGCCACTTTTTGAGCAATTGTATTAAAAATACCTTTATAAATACGATTTATTGGTAAAATATAGATAGTGTCGTTACACATGTAGACATTTTTTAATTAGTACAAGTTCTAAGTATTTTAAATCTAACGAATATAACTTTATAACCTTAAATTTAAATGATTCATTTAGAATTTACTAGACACCACTTTCATTTTGGACTAGATTTATAATTTCATTCTAGATCTTTGTCTAAACTGTTATATAATGATTAACCAAATTTATCACATATAAAGATAAGTATGATGTAAAAAGTTCTCCAAAAATTGTATCATAAGATTTAAATCTGAATCTACGAGGGAACGAAAGCGGGTTACTCAGTTATAGGTGAAAGGGCACAAAATGAAGCAAAGTTGTGGAAACGATTAGATAAGTTTCAACCACCAAAATCTCTGGTTGCCCGATTGACCTATTCAGGAATTTTCAGAAACTTTTGGTATTTAATATTGAAGGAGAACATTTTCCTAGTCATCCTTTTAAACTTTATATTATTGGCTGTGAGTAGTTTTATCCTACTAAATCACTTAAAAAGCCTCGATACCCTTAATCGCCTCTTACGATCACCCACGGGTAGAAATGGGGTAGTGTTATTCTAAGCTGACACTACACGGCGAATTACATTAAAAGGTGACTAAAATTAAGAACCCTCTAATTAGTTATTCGACACTTGACTCTTTAGAAAATAGTAGTGATAAGTGCACCATGAACCATTTTTTACATTTAGATTTTTAAAATCAGAAAGTTTTCTATTAAAATAAAAAAGTGACTTGATATTCCGCGAAATTATGATCCCTCGTTAACGTTTAATGGTTAAGGTAAACATGATGATGATGATAATAACTATTGATGCAGAAGTTAAGCATTAGAGCTGATAGCCACTTTCATTTGAATTAGTTTTCCATATTAAAACCAGTGAAATTTAAAAAAATATTAATATGAACATAACATAACATAACATAAACGTTCACGCCGAATATCCCCGAAGGGGTTGGCAGAGGTACTAATACTTCTGAACATCACGTGACTTTGTCACCTGGTGTTCAGAGTACCCACGTTTTGCATGGACAGTGTATTCACGTGATAGGGGGCAGGCCTATCGCCGTTTTGTACGAATACACTGTCACACGACTAAGTACAACTCAGCCATGTGGGTTTCCTCACGATGTTTTCCCTCACCGTTAACAACCATGATAAATTATTTATTAATATGAAGTTCAGTAAAATTCATTATAAGTGATCATGCATCACAGTGATCTACTTCTGTTGATTATTATTGAATCTCCAAACTTTATGTTCACAAAAACTTCCGCACAAAATATCATTGTTTTCTTTTTATCGCTAAGATAGTTAAATTAAATTGTTAATATTGTTATTGAGAGAAGAATTAAATAGAGAAGTGTCGGCTTAGAATAGCACTACCCCGTTTCTACCGATGGGTGTACGTAAGAGGCAACTAACGGTATTGGGGCTTTTAAGGGATTTTTGGGCGATGCGGCTGGAGACCCATCACCAACAACCTTTACTTTACCATCCTTTCCCCACTCAATTTTCCAAATGTGGCTGAGGAATTTCTAATTCCTTAGCTCTGGCTACCCCTTCTAGGGATTTATAGCCGTGAGTATATGTATGTATGTATGTAATTAAATAGAGAAATGTAGAGAATGGGGCCATGGGCTGTCTGAGGTCGAGCCAGTAACTGTCTGAAAAGGCACGAATAACAGGAATACGAACACGTGTTTGGTAGTATAAAAGCGCTTATCCATTTCAAGCCAGTCTCTTTTTTATACAAGCTGACTTTACGTTCCATAAAGGTTAGTACAAAGTAAGTGATACACATCGGTGGTACTAGCAATCGATTTGAATACGTACGTACGATAGAATTTAAATACTGCTACAATATTTGAAGAGTATTAATTCATTTCGCCGTGTAGTGTCGGCTTAGAATAACACTACCCCATTTCTACCCGTGGGTGATCGTAAGAGGCGACTTAGGTTATAGGGGTGGTTGGAGACCCGTCACCAAAAACATTAATTATTACTATCTTTTCCCCACTCAACTTCCAAAAGTGGCTGAGGAATTTCTCATTCCAAAGCTCTGGCTACCCCGGTAAGGGATTTATAGCCGTGAGAATATGTATGTATGTATGTATGTAATTCATTTCATACATACATATACTCACGGCTATGGTTATGGATCTAGAAGCCACGGACCTGATGAAATGTTAGGGGTGTACATGTACAACCCTTATAGCTTAGAATCATAAAACATAGTTATGGTTTAAGTAGAAATAGTTTAGTACTGGTACCACCAATCGGTCACATAATCTAACATTACAGATTATGTGACCGAGTGAGAAATAGTGTTATTCGTGAAAAGTGTGGTGTGAAAGATGATATTGTAAGAAAGACAGAAAAAGGAATGTTGAGATGGTTTGGGCACATAGAGAGGATGGATGATAGAAAATTGGTAAAAAAGATCTATAGAGCTAGTGTGGATGGTAATGTTAGTAGAGGACGACCACGGAGAACACACTTGGACCAAATTGAGAGTGTGCTCAAAAACGCTGGCGTCCGAAGTATGAAGAATAAAAGAGCATGTATGAAAAGATTTATGGATGTAAACGAAGCTAGAGAGGTTTGTCAGGATCGTACGAAGTGGCGATCAATAGTCTCTGCCTACCTCAATGGGAACTAATGGCGTGAGTACATGTATGTATGTATGTATGTACCACCAATACAACACAAGCCAACCAATAGTACTCATCGCTTACTCTCTAATGAGACTTTTAACACTCTTTTCTGTCATATGATTATCTGAATATATTATGCAACCAACTCATAAGAGTGTAATCATAATACCATTTGACAAAAGTCACGTGATTATTAATACACTACCATCCCTTCTAACATACACAACGTCTACTTTAAATCTTAAATTTAACTAGGTCTCCAAATATTGGTAAACTAATCATTAGATTTCGGCTGAAAAGACAAAGACGTCGGTTTTCCTCTAATTAATGTAAGTTCTCTAATGAAATGTTTCGTTTCAAAGCCATTAGCAGATGAAAACATGTCATTTGAATTTAACGATGTGGTCGCACCCTGTATTTTATTTTTTGTGAAGTCATTAGTGTTGTTGTTCTGAATCGTTAAATGAAAACCTTAGGTCTGCGAAAAGATAGCAATAATATTGTATGAAAATATTTTAGTTTCTACTTATCATACAAACATATACTCACGGCTATAAATCCCAAGAAAGGGTAACCAGAGCTAAGGAACTAGAAGTTCCTCAGCCACTTTTGGAAAGTTAAGTGGGGAAAAGATGGCAAAATAAAGGTTGTTGGTGATGGGTCTCCAACCACATCGCCCAAAAATCCCTTAAAAGCCCCAAAGTTAAGTCTAGTTAAGATTATCATAAAATGAATACCTGGAAAATATTTTCCCTATTCACGATTTTTATTTAATATTTGCAGCACAAAATTCTGAAAAACCAACATGTAATTTATAATACTTTTTTTGGTACTTTAGGAGTTAATATACGGGATCCTAAAAAACGACGTGATAGCTCAATGGGTAGAACACCGGTAATTGTGCAAGCGACTAGTGTTCAAATCCCGGGTCGGGCCTACACCAATTTGTCTTTTCTAACGACATATGTGTGGTTAATTTATCATTATTGTTAACGGTGAGGGAAAACATCGTGAGGAAACCCACATGGCTGAGTTGTACTTAGTTATGTGACAGTGTATTCGTACAAAACGGCGATAGGCTTGCCCCCTATCACGTGAGTACACTGTCCAGGCAAAACGTGGGTACTCTGAACACCAGGTGAAAATGTCACGTGATGTTCAGAAGTATTAGTACTTCTGCCAACCCCTTCGGGGATATGCGGCGTGAAAGTTTATGTTATATTATGTTATCCTAAAAAACTATGTCACTGGAACAAGAATGTTACAAATAAAACGTGTGATGTGTTTTTAGATATATAGCTTGTAATACAAAGAAAATACTAATGGTTTGCGCCTGTTCCGCACGTTGTTTAGTAGTTTAGTTTTATTGCATATGTAACTTTTGAAAAGTTAGATGATCATTGGAAAAAAAATAATTGTTTTTTGTTGTACGGTATTAGATCATATTCAATAAAAGGAAATAAATACTAAAAAAAATTCAATTAATCATATATTTAATCAATAGTTTTCTTCCTACCCCGATGGGAAAATGGGCGTGACAACAAGTAAGATCTAAGGTTCTTAACTAACCTGACTGACTATAGTAGTGTAAGAATTATTATGTAGCTATACACTCTTACTAAAATATTTTTGAATAAATGCAGTATGTCTCAAGATTGATTGAAATATTTCACCAGCTTGGAAATTTTTGGAAGTAGAGTAGGAATAGAATTGTAAAAACAAAGAGTAGGTTTTATTTTTTTTGTATTTACCGTGTAGTGTCGGCTTAGAATAGCACTACCCCATTTCTACCCGTGGGTGATCGTAAGAGGCGACTAAGGGTATAGGGGCTTTTTAAGTGATTTTTGGGCGATGTGGTTGGTGCCCATCACCAAAAACGTTTATTATTATCATCTTTTCCCCAATCAACTTCCAAAAGTGGCTGAGGAATTTATTATATTAGGAATTTAAAGCTCTTTCTACCCCGTTAAGGGATTTATAGCCGTGAGTATATGTATGTATGTATGTAAGAATAGGTAGTGACGGGTTTTCAGCCAAACAGCCCAGCGAACGATTAAAAAGCCCCAATAACCATAGTTCCCTTGTACAAATCCCACGGAAAAAAAAAGTGGAGAGCAAAAGTGCCTTTCTAATACTGTATTCACATTTTTGTTCACGTTAAAAATACGAAGGGTTATTTTCTAAAATAATGTTGATCTCTCGCGCTCATGGCCTAAATTATATCCTCGAAAATCCCACTGAATGCGTATGATCCTGCCTTACATATATTTTCTAGAGTAATGTTAGCAATACAAAAAGTTAGCACAGTACAGCAGGTATATTTGTATGTTTTATTTTATTTAAAAAAGTAAAAGACATTCATTTGGCAAATAAACACACACACACACACACACACACACACAAACGTAAACAGAATGACACATAATAGAAAACACATTGAAAACACAAAGATAAAAAAATATATAGGAAAAACATTAATTAACATTGCCAAAAGGGTGTCGTCTCAGCATGTGTGCCTGGAACGGGACACAGACTTTAATCAAATTGTCGAATAGTTAAATTCAATTATAATTTAATAATTGCCTGTAGGATACATTACGATACTTAAATGTAAAAATCAAAATACAGTAAATAAATTAAAATGAAGCATTGATGGCTACTTAGAAGGTCTATTCTTCACGCCGAGAACAATAAGGTAGGTATCTCTTCTACCATACGTATCTCTTGTACCCATATCAAAAACAAAACTGTCTCCGTCGCATGCAACGAATATTCGGATTTCGACATTTTGATATGTACAGTGTAGTGCCGGCTTAGAATGTCGCTACCCCTTTCTAACCACGGGTGTCGTAAGAGGTGACTAAGGGTATTGGGGCTTTTTATTGGATTTTTGGGCGATGCGGTTGGAGACCCATCACCAAAAACCTTTATTTTTACCATCTTTTCCCCACTCAACTTCCAAAAGTGGCTGAGGAATTTATAATTCCTTAGCTCTGGCTACCCCTTCTAGGGAAATATAGCCGTGGGCATATGTATGTATATGATATGTACAGAACACTATTAATATTGGCGTTTTTTAGTCGACGAAATCAACGACGAATACAGAGGTAGCGATGGAATCGTCTAATATCACCATGTATACTCATCAAAAATTACAAAATACGAATATTAGTTATGTGCGAGCGAGATAGAAATAAATGTTAGCAGGGTTAGAAGAGATAAGAATGCGTTTATCACCAGGTGACGATAAATTTTGAAATTTTGATTTCAGTTGAGTTGAGATTACCTTAATCCCCTTTTTAACCCTTTTTAATACAAACGCGACAAAACACCACAATTCATATTTCACAATTAATATCAAACAAGAATTTTTGAAACAAAGCTACCAAAATTCGCTTAGCAGCAAATTCTGTCGGCAACATTCACGATTAAAGAATTAATTGAAAAAGTTCTTGAACGTAAAACGGTAAAGGTTAAAAATAACCTGCATAAATTGCGCCCGCCTAATCTTTTCATGGAGAGTTTACGCACGCTTTTGGTAAACAGTTTCCCACTTTGGTAAAGTACGCACACGAAAGAACACTTATATGAAGGCTTTCTTCTAAATATGTTTAGTGTCGGCTTAGAATAGCCCTATCCCATTACTGCCAGTGGTATTTCGTAAGAGGAAGCTAAGGCTGTTGGGGCTTTGTAAGTGATATTTGGGTAATGTCGTTGGAAACCCATCACCAAGAACCTTTATTTTTCAATCTTTTCCCCACTTAACTTTCAAAAGTGGCTGGGGAATTTTGTGTTCTGGAGCTCTGGATACCCTTTTTAGGGATTTATAGTCGTGAGGATATGTATGTATGTATGCGTGTTACGGGCATCAACCTTAGTAATTAAGGATAAACGGACATCTCCCTAGATGTAAGAATGCGTAGGTTTGAGCTCTGAATCGTGACCAAACTTATTTCTATGGTTCGAACCGAATACGGTAGGGGGCTCTTTATCTGACAAATAAGTAGTCATTAACGATGTAATCATAAAAGATAAAGTTGCTTTTAATCACGAGAATTCACTCATTTAAATACATACATATACTCACTGCTGTATATCCTTAGAAGGGGTAACCAGAGCTAAGGAATTATAAATTCCTCAGCCACTTTTGGAAGTTGAATGGGGAAAAGATAGTGAAAATAAAGGTTTTTGGTGATGGGTCTCCAACCGCATCGCCCAAAAATCCATTAATAAGCCCCAAGTCCGTTAGTCGCCTCTTACGTACACCCACCGGAAGAAATGGGGTAGTGCTATTCTAAGCCGACACTACACAGCTAAATCTCAATCAGCTTCATCTTAATCATCTTCAGCAGCTTTGTTAAATCTTACAGCGAAATAAAGAATTTTGGGAATAAATACGTTTAGATTGAAGGAAAAAAACATAATAATGATTTCACACTCCGAGTGACAAAAGTTCTTGAACGTAAAACGGTAAAGGTTACATAAATAACCTGCATAAATCGCGCCCGCCTAATCTTTTCACGGAGGGTTTACGCACGCTTTTGGTAAACAGTTTCCCACTTTGGTAAAGAACGTACACGAACGAACACTTGTATGAAGGCTTTCTTCTAAAAATGTTTAGTGTCGGCTTAGAATAGCCCTATCCCACTACTGCCAGTGGTATTTCGAAAGATGAAGCTAAGGCTGTTAGGGCTTTGTAAGTGATATTTGGGCGATGTCGTTGGAAACCCATCACCAAGAACCTTTATTTTACAATCTTTTCCCCACTTAACTTCCAAAAGTGGCTGGGGAATTTTGTGTTCTGAAGCTCTGGATACCCTTTTTAGGTATTTATAGTCGTGAGGATATGTATGTATGTATGCGTGTTACGGGCATCAACCTTAGTAGTTAAGGATAAACGGACATCTCCCTAGATGTAAGAATGCGTAGGTTTGAGCTCTGAATCGTGACCAAATTTATGGTTTGAACCGAATACGGTATACGGTATACATACGTATATGTGTATAGTATACGGCACCTTAACTGACAAATAATTAGTCATATAACGATGTAATCAAAAAAGATAAACTTGCTTTTATTCACGAGAATTCATACATACATACATATACTCACGGCTTTTCAAATTCCTTACGGGGTAGCCAGAGCTGAGAAATTAGAAATTCCTCAGCCACTTTTGGAAGTTGAGTGAGGAAAAGACGGTAGGATAAAGGTTGTTGGTGATGGGTCTCCAACCGCATCGCCCAAAAATCCATTAATAAGCCCCAAGTCCGTTAGTCACCTCTTACGTACACCCACCGGAAGAAATGGGGTAGTGCTATTCTAAGCCGACATTACACAGCTAAATCTCAATCAGCTTCATCTTAATCATCTTCAGCAGCTTTGTTAAATCTTACAGCGAAATAAAGAATTTTGGGAATAAATACGTTTAGATTGAAGGAAAAAAACATAATAATGATTTCACACTCCGAGTGACAGACAACCATCCGTAGATTTCTGACGATAGCTTTTACATGATGTTGACAGAACGTGTAGGCGTCTTGTAAGCATAATAAACTGTCAATTTCATGCCTTTTTACAAAACAAATATTTTGCTGAGAAAACATACACACATAAAACAAATATTTTAATCAAATATTCGCTTTTAATATTTTCTTTTTCTCTGAATGTACATACAAACATACATACATATTCTAACGCCGTTAGTTCCCATTGGGATAGGCAGAGACTATCAATCGCCACTTTGTACGATTCTGGCAAACCTCTCTAGCTTCATTCACATCCATCAATCTTTTCATACATGCTATTTCATTCTTCGTACTTCGGACACCTGCCTTTTTAAGCACATTTTCTACTTGATCTAAATGTGTCCTCCGAGGTCGTCCTCTACTAACATTACCTTCCACATTGGCTCTATAGATCTCTTTCACCACTTTACTGTCATCTATCCTCTCTATGTGCCCAAACCATCTCAACATAGTGAATGTACATTTTATAAAGCTAAAATTGTATCTTATCGTCTCTTGATAAGACTGCTAGATTAGAAATAACGTAGACAATAGCAATAGATCAGAACTATTTATTGTTTTATAAATTAACTCGAAATTTTTTGCGACCTGCCGGGCAAGCATGAGCACTATTTTATCGACACGATAACGGTTAGAATGAGATGGCAGTATACGATACTAAATAAGTGCGTAAGAGAGGCTGCTTTATCCCACGCGATAACAAGTTTAAGCACGGCTTGTGCTTGCCCTTCAGATGTTCAAAGTACCCACGTTTTCCTTTCACAGTTTCGTAATTATATACTATCAAATGACTAAGTACAACTCACCTTTTGTTGATCCCTCAAAAGTGACTTAAATAATTGTGAGTCTCGGATATACATAAAATATTAATACTACATAACATAAACATAAACGTTCACACCGTTTATCCCCGAAGGAGTTGGCAGAGGTACCAATACCTCTGAACTCACATGGCAGCGCCATCTTGTGTCCAGAGAAGGTACCCACGTTTTGCTTGGACAGCGTAATCACGTGATAGGGGGCAGGCCTACCGCTGTTTTGTACGAATACACTGTCACATGGCTAAGTACAACATAGCCATGTGGGTTTCCTCACGGTGTTTTCCCTCACCGTTAAAAATCATGATTCAAGACAAATTGTTGTAGGCCCAACCCGGGATTGGAACTCACGCCCTTATTCATAAATAAAAGATGTTATTAAAGTTGTAATAATCCCCACATGAGGAATTCATGTCAAAAAACATTAAATCACGCCCTTATGTTTACGGGCGGGTGTTCTACCCATTGGACTATCATATCGTCGACGAATATTAATACTGTTTTACTCTATATCTGAATATTCCCACACATACATGTTGTTGGGGGTTGAGATTGAGATTAGGGGATGTAAAATGATAAGAAAGAGATAAGTTCAACTAAAATATATTACAAGGTAGTAAAAGGAGCTAATGAGGTGAAATGAGATTTATCCCACCAAAAACATTTTCATGTAAAATGTTGCCAAGACGAGCCCATATGACTCGCACAGTCAAAAAGTTATCAGATCTCATGTAGAGCCAAGCTTCTAACACTACACGCCCTAACTCTACAAGGCCTAACTTCACAAACTCTACACCTTAGTCAAAATATGTGGCTTGGCCATTTCGCTACATTCACATCGGCGTAAGGTGAAAAATCAATTCACTGTTCATTACATAAACATAACATTACATAAACATAAACGTTCACGCCGAATATCCCCGAAGGGGTTGGCAGAGGTACTAATACTTCTGACCATCACGTGACTTGGTCACTTGGTGTTCAGAGTACCCACGTTTTGCATGGACAGTGTACTCACGTGATAGGGGGCAGGCCTATCGCCAAAAGGGGGCATAGTTCATTACTTTTGTGTTATACAATAGTTCTTGTAGTAACGAACGGCCCAGATAAGTAGCGCGCGGTACGAGGTCAGTAAGTAACTGTTCTAAAAAGGTTTAAGTAAAAAAGTGTTACAGCGTAAACTGTTAACGGAACTTAAAGTACGGTGATTGAACCGTACACATGTAAAATATCATCGCAGCTTTTAATCCCAAAAAGAGCCAGCCGGGGAATTAAAAATTCCTCGCCTATTTTAAAATTGAGTCTTGTTAAAAATCAAACTACATATATTCTTGTTGAGAATAAAACAAGTAAATTTTTACACTGATACTATAAAATTCTCAAACAAAACGTAACTATAAGAAAATTCTAATTATTTCAGACCGCAGAAATCGTCGAGTTTCAGTAAATGATCAATATTCATCAGGAGTTTTTCCCTTGCGGATATGCTTATTAAGATTGATTGATCGACATCAGGCAGAGACTCTTAAGCAAATAAATTCTATTCAATCACGTTTAAATTATTATTATATACAGATCTGTTGAAAAAATATCAGTTAGAAATCACAAGGCAATGTTGTGTCATAATTATAACCAAGTTGTGTAGTGGCATATAAGAAAGTTTCACTTTGTTAACGGTGAGGGAAATCATTGTGAGGAAACTCACATGGCTGAGTTGTACTTAGTCATGTGACAGTGTTATGTAAAAAGACGGCGATAGGCCTGGCCCTATCACGTGAGTACACTTTCCAAGCAATTTGTTGGTATTCTGACCACCAGGTGATAATGTAACGTGATGTTTAGAAGTATTAGTACCTCTGCCAACACCTTCGGGTATATACGTCATGAACGTTTCAGTTAGTCACCATTTTGCATCCAAAGGTGAAATAGGAATTTATCATTCTAAAGCTCTGTCTAACTCTTTTTAGGATTCATAACGTTAGTTTAGTTATATACAACAAAAAAACTGAAAATAGTTCGGCAACGTTTCGAAATTATTGTATTACTAGTGTATCGTCCCAGCTTCGCACGGATAGCGTTGTTTTTTTAAATATCTGAGGTTTCTTTCTTCAGTCACTGCTCAAGCATTGTGAAATTCAGCGCAATGTTTTCAATTTATCAAATTTATAGCACTCCCTAAACAGTGTAGTTTGGTGATTTTGAATGCGCTTTAATGAACGGTTCAGTATTTCCGTTTAATGGCAAATTTTGGAATAAAACGCTATGAAGTATTTATAACAATCTAAAAAATAAATCATTACGTGATGTAGGATGCAACTACTGGCGCCATCTAGTATGTTATATGTAAATTAGTAAAGATTTGGTTTTGGTCACGGGCGCGATGGCTTATTTTATGTATAATTTCGTTGTTTCTCTACCGATTTCTATGATTCTATTTTTATCGAATAGGTAATAATGTTACCTTTTTTAAATTAGGGATGAGTGAGAGGTTTACAAACGTAAGAGTAAACAAATATAATCAGAATGTTCCGAACTGCTAAGCTATCAGGAATTACACGTGTTATTGTGAGTTAACCGTAAAAGATAGACATAAACTGTGTGTTTTTTTTTAGATAATTTTATGAAGAATATTTCCGTCATACATGATTTCTATGTAAGTTTAACCATTAAGGCTTAACACGCGACGGAAGCTTAAAAAATGGAGTAACTTCTCCCGTTTTCCCAAAAATTTCCCAAAATTCCCTTTTACTACTCTACTGGAAAGTATACAAAAACCTGCCTAGGACTATGAAGAATAATTGTACCAAGTTTCGTTAAAATCCGTCGAGACTTTGTTTCCATAAGGCACATACAAACCGACAGACAGACAGACAGACAAAAATTTTACTGATTGCATTTTTGGCATCAGTATCGATCCCTAATCACCCCCTGATAGTTATTTTGAAAATATATTTCATGTACAGAATTGACCTCTCTACAGATTTATTATAAGTATAGAAATAATATTATTGTTACATATATGTTGGTCCTCTGATTTGCAATGATAATGTTTTAGTTTCCTTTCACAGATTTTCTAGGCCTCTTTATAGTCCTTTATGCCCCAATAGGATTTCATAATTTAAAATATCAGTACAAATTATTGTTGTTATTCCCTATAATTTATTAACTTCCCTATAATTGTACACATACATACATATACTCACGGCTATAAATCCCGTAACGGGGTAGCCAGAGCTTTGGAATGAAAAATTCCTCAGCCACTTTTGGAAATTGATTGGGAAATGATGGTAATAATAAATGTTTTTGGTGACGGGTCTCCAACCACAGGCCCCTATACCCTAAGTCGCCTCTTATATTATTTCTATTATTATATATTAGTCCTCACCCACGGGTAAAAATGGGGTAGTGTTATTCTAAGCCGACACTACACGGCACACATAATTGTAAACCTACATTAGATTATAGTAATACTAGTTCAGTGGTCAGATCTGTCTAACTGATCAATTTCATTGGCCCCGTCGAGTACAATTGTGATTGACCAATTGGTCTGTAGAACTGAGGACATGCTCCCATTGCCAGAGTATCGAATCATAGTATTAAAAAATTCTTAGCTAACTGCGCAGAATACCAATTGGCTCACTTTATAACTACACTTTTCCTTCAGCGTACCTTACAAAAACACACTGGTATGAACCAAATAAGTAGATGCGGAAAATATATTTAATCGATTTTAATTATTTTAAGAAGTATATTAAGCAAATGTTTGCAAATACAACAGAAATAGTGCGGTGAAAAAATAACTACTTCTCACACAGGAGACAAGAGTTTAAATCGTGAGTCGGGCCTTCTCTAACAAACATACATATATACCTTCAATATATAAATGTGACACAAGTATAATAGTCTACCTGTTGTCTAATAAATAAATCATTACTATAATATTTAAGCCATTAGGTCCCATTGGGATAAGTAGAGACTATAGGGCGTCACGTTGTACGATCCTGACAAACCTCTCTAGCTCGTTTACATCCATCAATCTTCTCATACATGCTCTTTTATTCTTCATACTTCGGACGCTTGCCTTTTGAGCACACTAACAATGTCCACATAAGCTCTGTATATTCTTTCACCTATTTACGTTCAGTCATCCAACTGATGTCAGTATAGAAACTTTTGTACTGACAACTTCACGCTAACAATTTATTCTACATCCATCACTTGTTCGTATCAATGCCGTATGCAGAATACATTTTATTCAATGTAGGCCACTCTGATTGCTTTAGCTGTGCATTTCAAATCGATTATTGTTGCGTTCTATTTCTCCTGTTCATAATTTTACTATATTTTATGATGTTATTAACATGAGCTGTGTAGTGTCGGTTTGGAATAGCACTACCCGATTTTAGTCTCGTGGGTGTTTGGAAAAGGCGACTTACAGTCTTAAGACTCTGAGGCTCAAACGTTCACGCCGAATATCCCCGAAGGGGTTGGCGGTAGAATGGTACTAACACTTCTGAATATCACGTAATATTGTCACCTGGTGTATATCCCCGAGGGGGTTGGCAGAGGTACTAATACTTTTGAACATCACGTGACTTTGTCACCTGGTGTTCAGAGTACCAACGTTTTGCTTGGACAGTGTACTCACTGTGATACACTGTCACATGACTAAGTACAACTTAACTGTAAACGTTGGGTTTCATGGTTTCCCTCCCCGTTACAACCTTGAAACAACCATTATAAATTGCGACTTAGGGTATTGAGCGCTTAAGTTATTTTTGGGCGATGTGGTTCAAGACCTATCACCAAGAACGTTTACTATACAATCTTTTCCCCAATCATACATATACTCACGGCTTTAAATCCCTAGGAGGGGTAGCCAGAGCTTAGGAATTCGAAATTCCTCAGCCACGTTTGGAAAGTTGAGTGGGGAAAAGATGGTAAAATAAAGGTTGTTGGTGATGGGTCTCCAACCGCATCGCCCAAAAATCCCTTAAAAGCCTCAATAGCGTTAGTCGCCTCTTACGTACACCCACCGGAAAAAATGGGGTAGTGCTATTCTAAGCCGACACTACACAGCAAATCAATCAATCTCCAAAAGAAGCGGAAGAATTACATATTCTGAAACTCTGACTTATCTTTCTTGGGATTTAGCCGTGAGAATATATATTGTATGTATATAAATACATATTAATTTTAACTCAATCTTTTTTGTTTATCGTCTACCTATTCCCGATGATTTAACGCAACGCAAGAGATTTTATTATTTAGTACTATTTGCCGTGTAATGTCGGTTTAGAATAGCACTACCCCATTTCTTCCGGTGGGTGTAAGTAAGAGGCAACTAACGGTATGGGGCTATTAAGGGAGTTTTGGGCGATGCGGTTGGAGACCCATCACTAACAATCTTTATTTTTACTATCTTTTCCCCACTCAAATTTCCAAAAATGGCTGACGAATTTCTAATTCTTTAGCTCTGGCTACCCCTTTCTGGGATTTATAGCCGTGAGTTTATGTATGTATTTAAGTATGTACTATTTAATCAATGAAAAAAAAATGTGTATATTCTCTTTTAATAGCAATTCTGTTTTTCTGGGCATAGTTGAAAATTGCAACACTTTTGTTCTCTATGATCGCTTTTTTGAAACAAAATGAAATCATTTGGTATTTTTATTTCTCAAAATAAACCGTTTAATCAGACACTACAAAAACTTTTCAACAAAAACTGATCTTATACTGACTGATGAATATGTATTTACTAAATTATTCAAAGTTCCGAAAACAATGTAACTTATAAATGATATCGTAGTCAAAATAATCCCTCAGGAATCCTTTTGTTCTCGGATCGTTTGTCATCTTAACATGCGGGTATAAGTGCCGTCAAAATATTCTGTAGATTCGTGAAAACGGAGCGACTATGATTAAATAAATAGCTCTGAACAAAGCAACAGCTTGTTCAAAGTTTACGTAGTTATTTTGTTGTTTCTTTTCGGATAGTACCGTAATATATATTAATAAAAATGGTTAGGTGTGTAAGTTATGGAATTTCTAATTTTTAGGTCAGAAATGGATCCTACGACGTGATAGCCCAGTAGGTAATACACCGGTTGACGTGCAAGCGACTAGTGCTCAAACCCCGGGTCGGACCTACACCAATTTATCATGGTTGTTAACGGTGAGGGAAAACATCGTGAGGAAACCAACATGGCTGAGTTGTGTCATGTGACAGTGTATTCGTACAAAACGGCGATAGGCCTACCCCGTCACGTGAGCACACTGTCCATGCAAAACGTGGGTACTCTGAAGAACAGATGACAAAGTCACGTGATGTTCAAATGTATTAGTACCTCTGCCAACCCCCTCGGGGATATTCGGCGTGAACGTTTATGTTATGTTATGTTATGTAAATGGATCCTAATTATAACATTTTATATTTGTTGCAGTTATGTGATAAAATAACGAGAATTATACCTTTTTAAAATGAACTTCTTAATGTTATCATTTAAGATCACAAAATCTAAAATGTTTTGCAATCACACACATTTTTTGTATACATTTCGTTTTATTTTCATTTTGATTCCTGCGACTAATAGTAAAAGTTGGAAATTAAATGGAAAATATTTCAATAAGTCATTTTTAAATGTTTGTGAATAAATATTTAACGGAACAACGTCATAAGAAAACGGAAACCAAGAAAAATATACTATATGAAGTTTGAGTATTATACAAAGTTCACTTGATTTTATTATTTCTGACAATGTGTAAAGTTAAATACACATATATTTACATATAAAGTTTATATTTAGATTGTGAATACGAAAAATATGCTAATGTAAGGAATTTCTCGTTGCTTATTTTTTTTTTGAAAGTGTGCTCAAAAAGGCAGGCGTCCGAAGTATGAAGAATAAAAGAGCATGTATGAAAAAATTGATGGATGTAGACGAAGTAAGAGAGGTTTGCCAGGATCGTACGAAGTGGCGATCGATAGTCTCTGCCTACCCCAATGGGAATTAACGGCGTGAGTATATGTATGTATGTATTTTATTTTTTTCCAAACATCTTCCGAAGCGAAGAGCAGAATAATAATAAAAAATAATAATTTAATATTAATAATTATAGCTTTATTTTATATTTTTGCCTATAATCAGTTAGAAAAAACTACCACTAACACTAATAAATAAAGGAAAGAATGCCTGTGTCGAAAAAAAAAAATTCTTTCCTTTATTTAGTGTGAAGTGTCGGCTTAGAATAACACTACCCCATTTCTACCCGTGGGTGATCGTAAGAGGCGACTAAGGGTATAGGGGCTTTTAAAGTGATTTTTGGGCGATGTGGTTGGAGACCCATCACCAACAACCTTTATTTTTACCATCTTTTCCCCACTCTACTTTCCAAAAGTGGCCGAGGAACTTCTAGTTCCTCAGCTCTGGCTACCCCTTGTAGGGATTTACAGCCGTGAGTATATACATGTATGTATGTATGTAAAACTACTTGTTTAAATCTTCCCTTATCGTCAGTACATTAACGCGTCAATTTAAATAAACCCAATAAAATAGTGGACTCTTTAAGCCATTTTAATATCAGATAAACATATTTTCAAACTTATTTATGAACGTTGCCAGAACTCGCTTTATAGGCTTAAAAATCAAAGTGAACTACGAATTTGTTTATATCATAAAAATTGTTTGTGAAAAGGAACGCGAGAACCACTTTAGCACTTCACTTCGTATCAACATCTTTATTTTATGTTATAAAAAGTTTCATTTTCCTATTTATTCAATAAAGGGATAGCCAAGCTTGTTATATCAAATATTGAACAACTTCTCTTAGGGAAACGAATTATTTATAAAGCAGTAAAGCCCGATATCTGAATTGAGTATTCCAGCGAAGAACAACTTAAGTATCGTTCTGTCGCATTGAAATCTTAACAACTGAATGAAACAAAACGATACTCAAGTCGTTCTGAGCTTGAATACTCAATTCAGAAATCGGACTTAAGTCTGTAAAACACCTATCCTAGCATATCTCTTATGAGTTATCTATTTATCTATATGTATTTTACTTACGTATTTAACCGTACTACTTTATTTCACGAATGGCTACCGTTTTAAGGCCCAGTCCACATTATCTATTTATTCTGTACGGGTCGTCCATAGTCGTCCTCTACTCAGATCCCAATAAGTATTATACTAGACATATTTTGTACTTCAAATAGCATGCAAGATCGTCGGTGGGTCCCCGCTACTATTACGGTTGTAGCAGTTACTACTTTCAGCCTATTGGACAGAGCTTGATTATGTTTGAACAGATAAGGATCAAACTGAAGATAAAACAAGTAAAAACGATAACTAATACAAATATGGACTGACGCCATATGTTCCCACTGGGATAGACAGAGAAGATAAATCGCCCTTTGGTATGTTGGCTAACCTGTCGAGCTTTATTTACATTTATCAATATTTTTGATCTAAATTTGTGTCATACATACATACATATACTCACGGCTATAAATCCCTAGAAGGGGTAGCCAGAGCTAAGGAATAAAAATTCCTCAGCCACGTTTGGAAAGTTGAGTGGGGAAAAGATGGTAAAATAAAGATTGTTGGTGATGGGTCTCCAACCGCATCGCCCAAAAATCCCTTAAAAGCCCCAATACCGTTAGTCGCCTCTTACGTACACCCACCGGAAGAAATGGGGTAGTGCTATTCTAAGCCGACACTACACAGCAAATTCAAATTTGTGTCCTCCGTTGTTTTCCTCTTTTATCATTTCCATCCCAGAGATTCCCTGAGGGAATTGTTTGAAACCATAAATATAATGACACTGCCATGTCAATATATTTAAGAAAATATTATGTATGTAAGAAAACTCAGGCCTCTTTTGTGAAAAACTGTGATAGACGTATTTGAAATCTGAGAGACAACCATAAAATTTTAATTTTAATACCAAAATACTGATTGTCAAAAGTAAATAGATCTTTCATGGGGTTAAGCGTAAAAAAATTTCAAAAAAAGGAGTGTTCTCAATTCGACCGGTATATTTTTCTTATCCTAAGCAGAACCTAAACAGCTTTTACTTTAATAAAAGGGTAAAATGCCATCTTTATCTTCAGACGAAGAGTAAAAAATATGTCTGTAATAAAAGTCAGAGGTCTCTATTATCCGTAAAACATTAGATTCTGAAACCAAACCATTTCCAATAAGAAAAATTTATGAAACCCAATAACGTGACCCTTATCATGACCTCCGTATTTTTATTAAAGGTTTTGGAACTTAATAGTGATAAATTGTTAGAAGTTTGAGCAGTGCGTAGACAATTTGCCCAACTACACAGTTTAACATAGAATACACTTAGCAACCGTGATAGCCCAGTGGGTAGAACACTCGGTTATCGTGCAAACGACTAGTGTTCAAATCCTGGGTCAGGCCTACACCTTGTCTTTTCTAAAGACATATGTGTGGTTAATTTATCATGGTTGTTAACGGTGAGGGAAAACATCGTGAGAAAACCCACATGGCTGAGTTGTACTTAGTCGTGTGACAGTGTATTTGTACAAAACGGCGATAGGCCTGCCCCCTATCACGTGAGTACACTGTCCATGCAAAACGTGGGTACTCTGAACACCAGGTGACAAAGTCACGTGATGTTCTGAAGTATTAGTACCTCTGCCAACCCCTTCGGGGATATTCGGCGTGAACGTTTATGTTTATGTTATGTTACATTTAGAAAATTAGGTGCGGATTTGCCGTGGCTTGTTAGCACAAAAATCACTTACCAATCTTTTATTTATTTCTTTATTTATTTATTTGTTTATTACGGATTGCCAACAGTGAAAATAGTACAAAATCTTAGAAAATACTTAAATTTAAAGGACACATATCAACTAAATACACCAATTATAGGCAAATCACATCATTCATTTTGGAAATCGAAATAATTCAAAACATTGCAAACATTATTATAAAATAATCTTTAAAAAAATCATATTTTGCCTAATAATCTGCATCTTTAGTTATTCTTATTAATGAATCATGTGATGTGATTAGTAATTGATCAATAATTGTACTTTATTCAAATAAAAAATCAACGATTAAATAACTAATAGCTAAAACCTTTTTTTTAAATAACCATTGATTGAATTTCGTAGCCTACTATTAGGACAATACTCTCGTCTTTAATTCCTTTTGTAGTACATGAAGCAATCAATCACTACTTGGTAAAATCTTGTCAAGCTTCTCGAGTTTCGTCTCCAATCTACAACTTTTTATATATGTTTTTACACTTCAGACGTCTGCCTTTTTGAGTAAAATCTCTTCTAGATCTAAATGTGTCCTCCATGGTCGTCTTTTACTAATATCATCGTCTACACTATAAAGACAAAATAATAGTAAATATATGTCATAAAGCATGCGTGTTAAATTTGCGCTGACAACCCTATTTTGTGGATAAACGACTGACTAGTTCTAAATTATGTAGATGCTGCATCATCATTAGCAATATACATGTCACCAGCGAGAGGCTCGAGCCCAATATAGGTTAATTAGGCGATAGTTTACTACTCTAGCCTAATAGTGCGCATTAGCCGATACTAAATACATACATAGGTACATTTAGTCACGGCTTCTTATCACAAAAACGGGTAAACAGAGCTTTGAAATAAAAAACATTCTTAGATACTGTTGGAAATTTATACCTGTATGTAGGTAGATCAAAGGTACCAACTTATTACAAATTTGCCATCAGAAAGCTGTCATTAATTTTTTTTTCATAATTTGTACAAAACAGATGCTAGCTTTAGTTTCAAAATTGGAAAAAACTCAGCCATTGCTGGAAATGGATTGGGAAAAATATGTAAAATAATGGATTGCACATAATGGGTCTCTCCCAAATCATCTACAAATAACCCGCAAGATGAATTGGTTCAGTGCTATTCTCAGACGACCTAACGCAACTTACAGCTTATGTTCACTTTTTTAGAATATTTAAAATCTGTGTAGTGTCGGCTTAAAATAGCTCTGTCACGCTTCTTCCCGTGGGGGTACGTAAGAGGCGACTAAGGGTATTGGGGCTTTTAAATGGATTTTTGGGCGATGCGGTTGGAGACCCATCACCAACCTTTGTTTTACCATCTTTTCTCCACTTAATTTTCAAAATAGGCTGAGGAATTTCTAATTCATTATCTGTGGGTACTCCTTCTGGGGATTTGTAGCCGTGAGTATATGTATCTATACAGATTATTTTATTAAAATCAGCTAGAGTGTTTCTCGCAACTGTGTCGAAATCCAAAATGCTGATTGAAATCTGTCTTTCAAAGAGCAAGTAATTGGAAAGCTATTGATTTTCCAGGGACTTGGTGACGGTAAACCTTTTGTAAGGGACGTTATTGTCTTCAATAAATAATACAATAATATCAGTGAGAATCTATTGTTTTCAAGTTGTTTTTCTGTTAACAGACGAAGTTTATTTTATACTATTGTAAGATGTTGTTAAGTGCTAAATAAAATATAAAGTTTTCACACAAAATTGGAAACAAAATATTAAATGGTGCCAGTTAATAACGTAGTTATATTTTGCAATACTTACACACATATTATCACGCCATTAGTCCCGATTAGGATAGGCAGAGACTATCGATCGTCACTTTGTACGATCCTGAAAAACCTCATCCATTTCATACATGCTGTTTTATTCTACGTTCTTCAGACGCCTCACTCGCTGTTTGGTTCAAATAATATTGGTCCATATTATGTCCTATGAGGTCGTCCTCTACTAAAATTATCATCAACATTAGCTCTATAAATCTCTTACCTATTTACTATTTACTATTGCCCATCCTCTCTATTACAAAAAAATACTCTTAAAATGTTATTCATATAATTGATACTACTATTCATCACAACCAGTTTTATTAAAAATTTAATAAGAAAAATAATATTATAATAGTTGCCGTGTAGTGCCGACTTAGAATGTCGCTACCTCTTTCTACCCACGGGTGTCGTGAGAGGCGACTAAGGGTATTGGGGCTCTTTATTGGATATTTGGGCGATGCGGTTGGAGAACCATCACCAAAAACCTTTATTTTACCATCTTTTCTCCACTCAACTTCCTAAAGCGGCTGAGTAATGTATAATTCCTTGGCTCTGGCTACCCCTTCTAGGGAATTATAGCCGTGAGTATATGTATGTATGTATGTATATTCCCAAAAACCGGACACAGGATATTATATTAAGGTTTCACGGAAAGCGATATAGATAAGAGTTCAATTAGATATATTCATCATTGATTTAGGGACAATAATGATCATTACTTGTACGCAATATTTTTTCTATGTACTTCCTGTGAATAATTGTCCATTAAGGTTTTGCGATGAGCCAAAGACAAGTAGTAGATGATTGGGTTTTCATATACGACATACACATACATACATACATATACTCACGGCTATATTTCCCTAGAAGGGGTAGCCAGAGCTAAGAAATTATAAATTCCTAAGCCACTTTTGGAAGTTCAGTGGGGAAAAG
Organism: Bedellia somnulentella; assembly: GCA_963576735.1. Taxonomy (NCBI): domain Eukaryota; kingdom Metazoa; phylum Arthropoda; class Insecta; order Lepidoptera; family Bedelliidae; genus Bedellia; species Bedellia somnulentella. The sequence goes on from OY755183.1 coordinate 1,615,349, forward strand.
ATGGTAAAAATAAAGGTTTTTGGTAATGGGTCTCCAACCGCATCGCCCAAAAATCCAATAAAATGCCCCAATACCCTTAGTCTCCTCTTACGACACCCGTGGGTAGAAAGGGGTAGCGACATTCTAAGCCGGCACTACGCGGCAAATATACGACGTAGCGTGTTAATTTATAAACTGTTCTTCGACCACACTCAATGAATTGTATAATGAAATCTGTGATATTTTTACAACTTATTTTTATCAAAAGATTTTGAAACCATAAAAGATTATAAAATATATTTATTATTATAATTAAGAAAAAACTAAATTTAACTATATAATAAACTAAAGTTTAAACACATATTTTTACTTGATATTTCAATTCACTGGTCCAGCCATCATATATCAGATATAATGATAATCTTTACCGTGGACAAATTTACTTGACCGACACATAATACGCGACAGAGTGTGATTGATGGCAGATAGTGAAAGAGATAATATTTGTCTTATCCTCCAGTTTATTGTCGCGATAATACAGATAAACTTGACCTGGTATCGATTATCGTATTGTATAAGTTATGTCGGTAACTGTATTTGATTTTAAGTTACCTGCAGTGAGACGTTATGGCACCTCAAGGATTAAATTACTCAAGGTATTTAGTTTGCGTCTGTTCGTTTAATAAAAATAATATGATTGATAGCTCAGTGGGTAGAACACCGGTTGACGTGCAAGCGATTAGTGTTCAAATCCCGGGTCGGACCTACACCAATTTGTCTTTTCTATAGACATATGTGTGGTTAATTTATCACGGTTGTTAACGGTGAGGGAAAACATCGTGAGGAAACCCACATGGCTGAGTTGTACTTAGTCATGTGACAGTGTATCCGTACAAAAACGGCGATAGGCTTGCCCCCTGTCACGTGATGTTGAGAAGTATTAGTACCTCTGCCAACCCCTTCGGGGATATTCGGCGTGAACGTTTATGTTATGTTATGTTATGATTGATAACTTGATGAAGTCCGTGTCCGAGTGGATAGGTGACTAGCTTCTCGGTCCGGAGGTTGCGGGTTCGATCCCCGCTGAGAGCAAAGTTTGCGTGATGAGCATAAATGATTGTTAATATCCCATAATAGAAGTTCGACTTAGTCTGGCGCTTACTTGATCTGTGTATAACATGTCCATATATTTATTTATTTATTATTTCTCTATACTTCTTAGCCTTGTTGTTTCGGCTAAGAATAACACTACCCCATTTCTACCCGTGGGTGATCGTAAGAGGCGACTTAGGGTATAGAGGCTTTTTAAGTGATTTTCGGGCGATGTGGTTGGAGACCCGTCACCAAAAACATTTATTATTACCATCTTTTTCCCTATCAACTTCCAAAAGTGGCTGAGGAATTTTTCATTCCAAAGCTTTGGCTACCCCATTAAGGGATATATAGCCGTGAGTATATGTATGTATGTACTTATTAGTCTCAATGTTGTGGTGCCATGCACGAATTTTTGATTTATATTTAAGATATTCAGATTAATACGGTTTTTGCGCAAAGAGGGGATGTATGTAATAAATTGTTTGAAAAAGAAACATAGAGTAGAAGTAGATGGTAATATCGATATAGAACGACCACGCATGACATATTTATATCAAAAAAAGAAAGTGCTCACAAAGAAACCGGAGTCTGAAGTACGAAGAATAACAGAGCGTTTTGAAAAGAATGATATATTTAAATTAAGATGTTTACCAGGATAGAACAAAAATGCAAATAGATAATCGCTGCTTAAACCATTGGGTATAATGGCGCGATTATATGTATTCTGATTACTTTAATTATTAATAAAATAAACAACCCGCTAAAATAACGCTTTCTGTTATAAATGACGCGATTCATCACTTCCTATCCTTCATTATCTTTTCCCTACTCAACTTCCAAAAGTGGCTGAGTAATTTTTAATTTTGAAGCTCTGCCTACTCCGACTAGAGATTAACAGTAGTGCATATATGTATGTCTGTATATAGGCTGTGTAGTGTCGGCTTAGAATAGCACTACCCCGTTTTTACCGATGCGTATACGTAAGAGGCGACTAACGGTATTGGGGCTTTAAAGGTATTTTTGGGCGATGCGGTTGGAGACCCATCACTAAAAACATTTATTTTTACCATCTTTTCCCCACTCAACTTCCAAAAGTGGCTGAGGAATTTATAATTCCTTAGCTCTGGCTACCCCTTCAAGGGATCTATAGCCGTGAGTATATGTATGTATGTATATAGGGTATTTTCATAAATAATGGTTTAGATCCTAAAAAAATCATAGGGGACTTCTGTTGATGATGTTGAAATGTATGTCTGTTTTGAATTCATGGGCATTCAATAAGCTTATTCATTTTATTTATAGCAAATATGTATTAAGTTTAATTTTCATTCTGTATTAGAGATATGAGTAACTTGATTTTATTAATCCTTTACTGTTATATAATAATACATATATACTCACATACTCACGGCTATATTTCCCTAGAAGGGGTAGCCAGAGCTAAGGAATTATAAATTCCTCAGCCACTTTTGGAACTTGAGTGGGAGGAAGATCGTAAAAAAAAGGTTTTTGGTGATTGGTCTCCAACCGCATCGCCCAAAAATCCAATAAATAGCCCCAATACCCTTAGTCGCCTCTTACGTACACCCACCGGAAGAAATGGGGTAGTGCTATTCTTACCCGACACTACACAGCAGTAAACATGTATTGTGTTTAACTTTCATTCTATATTGGATATATGAGTAACTTGATTTTATAAACCCTTCACTGTTATATAATAACACATACATTTTTATACTACAAAAAAATGTAAAGAATGATGGTAAACCATAGTTCAGTTGGAATGTTTTTTTTTTATGTTTTTAAAATCACTAATAAGCAAGTAATAAACGAAGTAAAAAATGTCCTCTGTAAACATGACAATGAACCCTGGGCACAAAGTTTATTGAAGTAATAAATGTATTCTAAATAATAAATGCCATTATAGTTACATCTTACATCAAACCTAATAAATTTAAATTAAAACCTTACCAAATTAAAAGTAGTAGTCCTTTCAAAAATTATTCACATAAAAGATTCAAAACCACTTTCACAAAATCAACAGAACTAAGCACTTATAACAGAGTAATAAAATTGTTGAGAAAGTTTCGTAAAGGTTTCACAACGCGCCGCCACAAGTGCGCTCGATTCGACGTCCACTGACTGACTGAAAGTTACAACTGCGGCGAGATAGAGACGTGCAGAAATCACGATTTTTATCATTCTTTTTAGATTAGAACATGTAAACGCAAAGAGTATTAGAGAGAGTAGGGGGGAAACTTATGTTTTGAAAAGTTTTTATAAGAAAAAACAAATTTTAAATGTTAACATGATAGTTTTGAGGCAGTAACTTTTAATTTCTGGGGAAAATATTAGTTATTTTTATGTGAAATCTTATTACTCAGTGTTAGAATAAAAATTATATTTACTCAACGTCGTTGATTTTATCGTCGTTTAACCTTATTTCAGCGACCTAATTTTGATTTTTTCAAACATTTTTTTTCAGAATAAATAATTTTAGAATTTTAATACCACATAAATATTTATAATCCATCTTTAATTCTGTTAGCTGCTTAATATGACAGAATATATCATTAACATAACAATGTCAGTACCCCTTTCTACCCACGCGTGTTGTAAGAGGCGACTAAGGGTATGGGGCTTTTTAAAGTAGTTTTTGGGCGATGCGGTTGGATACCCATTACCAACGATACTTTATTTCTACCATCTTGCCCCCTATCGACTTCCAAATGTAGCTGAGGAGTTTCTAGCTTTAAAGTCTTTAATGTCTATGATGGTAACAGAGCTCCTACATCGCGTGACATTTTGATACCAAAGAACCCGCTTTTCCGGGACTGGATATTTATGACCGAGGCCAGCCGATTGCCGTTTTGTACAAACACGCTGTCACATTAGACAGTATAACTCAGTCATGTGTTTCTTACGAGGGTTTTCCTCACTGATAGCAATATACAAAATCAGTCAGTTAGTGTGATATGTCCTGAAAGGTATTTATTTTACTAGATATTTCTTTTTTGGTGTTTATTGGCTTAGGAAACACTTTTCATTTGATCACTTTGCACGTAGAAGAATATCATAATTTAAATCATATTTCAGCGACAACTTTCGTCATTCTACCTAATGAATTTTTTAACTTCTCAAAAATTACAGTATTTATTATAAATAGTCCATTTTTTATCCGTTATTGATGATAAATAACCTAAGAGTCTTACGAATGAGTTCCATACATTTTAGTTTTACAATGTGGCAGATTATTTTACGCATTGTATTTTACCTGTTCACTGTTATTTTAGCGTCAGTTTATTTTAATATTTTTTTTGTCTAATACAGTGAACATAAATATGGAGTTAAGGACACAAAAAATAATTAATTAGTTTTAATTCGATGGTTTTAAAGTACCTTTAAATGTAACAAATTCAATTAACACTAAATTGCCAATGTCATATGAAACGAAGTATGAATAACTAAAATGGGACGGCAATTATTAATTTCAAGCAAGTTTTCTGAAATTTTTTGAAATGAAATAAGCACAAAAAAAAATATAATATAAAATGTACCACAGACAAAATTTTCTTACCGCGTATAACTTTAAAACGTGTAAAATAAATAAAGAATAAATAAAGGAAAGAAAAATTTCGACTCAGTTTGGAATCGAACCCGCGACCTCGGATATACGCCCCGACGCTCTGCCAACTGAGCCACCGTGTCAATTGGCTGCCATTGCGAAATTCTTCTATCCTTTATTTCTTTTTTACACGTTTTAAGTAGTGTTTGCGTTTCCTACCTCCGAATTTTTAACTGATTTGGAAGGCCACTTGTCTACCTTTTTAGATAGAATGCAAATGTCGAAAACGCCTAACTATCACTACATGAGGTTTTCATGAACAAAAAGATTTAAATAACGTGTAAAATGTCGAGACCACACGTCGAGACCATATGACTCGCACTGTCAAAAAGTTATCAAAACTCATAAAACGCCAAGATTCTAACTCAGCACGCCCTGCTCTCCAAGGACTATCTTTGAAAAATCTACGCTGAAATCTGATATATTTCTTACAGTCCGAATCATATGGTCTTGCCTTCACAACATTTGTATAGGACATATTTTTGGTGGAATTGCACTTGTAAATTTGCCGCGTAGTGTCGGCTTTGCCGTGTAGTGTCGGCTTAGAATAACACTACCCCATTTCTACCCGTGGGTGGTCATAAGAGGCGACTAACGGTATTGGGGCTTTTCAGGGATTTTTGGGCGATGCGGTTGGAGACCCATCACCAAAAACCTTTATTTCACCATCTTTTCCCCACGCAACTTCCAAAAGTAGCTGAGGTATTTATAATTCCTTAGCTCTGGCTACCCCTTCTAGGGATTTATAGCCGTGAGTATATGTATGTATGTATTTAATTGTTTGTCAATAGTATGGCTACTAGATATATACCATATCACAAATTTGACATCATTACTAATGTTTTTGTGGCGTAGCTGTATACCGATTGGTTAAAACTAAAGTAACGGACGACCTTCTAGGGAATTACAGCCGTGAGTATATGTATGTATGTATGAATTGCATTTCTTTGTGTAATTTTTATTTTTCAATTATTTATAATCACAGGGAGTAATTAAATGAGGCACCATTTTGAGATCAGTTCATACCTGTTCATACGTTTACGTAAGAGGTGACTGTTGCTTTTTAATTGATTTTTGAGCGATATGCGGTTGGAGACTTTTATCATACCATCTTTTCCCCATTTTACTTCAAAAAGTGGCTGAATAATTTGTAATTCCTTAGCTGTTTTCCATTTAGGGATTCACAGACGCGAGTATACGTATGTATGAAAGTGTACCCCTTTGGAAATAAATCCTAATACTTTCAATGTACGAAATTTATTTCAATACGAGTATTAACGAGAACCGTTTCATGTTGACGTATAATGCCCTATCTTTAAACAAATACAGAAGAGCAAGCACGAGCCGTGTTTAAACTAGTTATCGCGTGGGATAAAGCAGCCATCTCTTACGCACTTACTTAGTATCGTATACTGCCATCTCATTCTAACCGTTATTGTGTCGATAAAATAGCGCTCGTGCTTGCTATACAAGAAGAGATAGGATAGTGTATTTCTGAACTAAATCTGGCGACTAAAATGAATGGCGACGAATTGTGCGGCGGGTCACCCAACCAAAATGACCACCACGACACGTCAAGAGTGTTACGACTGAGAAGAAAAACTAAATCTGCATGTATTTATAGAAATGATGTCTTACGTCAATGATTTAATTGAAGAGTAAGCTAAATGTAATTTTTTGTATGTGATTTGCTTGTATATCTTGCTGTGTAGTGTCGGCTTAGAATAACACTACCCCATTTCCACCGATGGGTGTACGTAAGAGGCGACTAACGGTATTGGGGCTTTTAAGGGCTTTTTGGGCGATGCGGTTGGAGACCCATCACCAACAACCTTAACTTTACCATCCTTTCCCCACTCAATTTTCCAAATGTGGCTGAGGAATTTCCAATTCCTTAGCTCTGACTACCCCTTCTAGGGATTTATAGCCGTGAGTATATGTATGTATGTATGTATGATTTGATAAATATGTAGCATGTGATTCAACAAAGAAATACTCCTGAATAGTTAATCATTTCACTCAATCGCATTTCGCCGTTTGTTTCGGGTAGCATATGACTGGCCGTATAGAATTTAATCACATGTAAGGTTATGTGGTTGAAATAAGATTATTCCTTTAACCCTTAGATAGATAGATAGATTAGAAAAATGGTTTCCGCAATCGGTCACTACATTTCTCGTGGGCCACGGCCGTCATTCTATCCACCCGAGCTCCATCCAGAAGTCAACTAGTTGTGTAATATGTTTTAAGTGATTTGTCATACTACCTGTGTTTTCCAAGTTGGTGTGGCGTTGGTTGTTCAAGGTGTTGCACTCGAAAATTAGATGATTTACTGTCTCTTCTGTCTCCATGCAGGCTCTGCATAATAGGCTGTCTGTGATTGCTAGTGTAAAGTAGTGTTTGTTCAGTGAGCAGTGTCCTGTTATGATACCTGTATCCATGTAGTTTTCTCCTGTCTAGGTTCGAGAGTCTTTTAGTGAGATGTGGATCCAGGTTCGGCATTGCTTCTTTAGATTGTCGGCATTCTGACAGGGCGCGCCATATTGCCTTGTATTGTTCCTGGGTTCGTTCCCTTAGCCAAAAGCGATATTGGTTGTATGGGATTGGTATGTTTGGTTCTGGCCCTTCTTTTATGTTGCTGGATCTTCTGCGGGCTAGTATAAAAAATAAAAAACATTCTCTACTAACAATAGCACCCTAAGATTAATGTACGTACTAACACAATAATGGGTTTGCATTGTCCGAAATAAATGAATTTTTCTTTTTTATAAAGCCTACTTCCTAAAAAAGGGCAAAGCCTAGTAAACTTAGGATAAGTAGTAAACTAATCATACATATTGGCGTAATTTTCATGACAGAACAAGTAAAATAGATTGAAAAATAAAATATAAAGTTAAAAATTAAAAACGAATATTATAAAAACAATATTAGAAACAAAAAAAATAATTATAAAAATATAAAATTAATTCAGAATAGGTAAGTCTATTGGGCTTGTGTGTGTGTGTGAGAGAGAGCGTATGTGTGTGTAAGATTGCTTTGTAGTGCCGGCTTAGAATGTCACTACCCCTTTCTACCCAAGGGTGCCGTACAGTGCGACTATAGGTATGGTTTTTTTTACGTGGTTTTTGGGTGATACGGTTAGACACCCATCATCATATCACCAACGACACTTTATTTCTACCATCTTTTCCCTTATCAACTTAGGAGTTTCTAGCTCTGAAACTCTGGCTACCCCATTTTGGGATTTAAAGCCGTAAGTATACATATGTATGATTTAAGATCAAAGCCGTAGTATAAAGTGTAGTAAGTAGATTTTGCCTTGTATATCAGAAGTTTGGTAGAACGAATCATTAATCATATTACTGAACAGTTGTTTCCTACAATTGATGTGTGAAGTTGACAAATAATGTCCATTAATATTTTGAAACGATAAAGCAAGGTTTTGACATATACCAGAGGAAATAAGCTAAGTTTACACTGCGATAGGCAGAAACCACACCTTGCCACTTTTTCAATTCTCAGAAACCTCAGACAGTGCAACCTCTGTTCAGAAGTATTAGTACCTGTGGCATCCTCTTCGGGGATATACGGCGTGAACGTTTTAGTTTAAGTGTGTGCTTTGTTATAACAAAAAGGTTTCATTTCTTTGCATCTGTGAAAGCGGTTACAGTATCGCATAAATTACTTCTCAAGCCATTTATCTCGTTTTGCGGAAAATTACCGGGATTTTGGTCAAAATGTGGAAATAAGTGCCATAATGGGCACCGGAAAATTACGCGTTGAGAGAAATTACGTTTTTTATGGACAGTCATCATCACCATTTGTTTTTATTCTTTTTGATAAAATTTATAACGTAACTTTACTATTAATAAAAATTTATAAAAAACTTTGCAGGAATGCAACAGAAGCAAGAGAGATTTGCCTGGATCGTACAAAGTGGCGATCTATAGTCTCTATAGTCTAGTAAGACAAAGGAAAAGGCATTTCACTAGTTCATCAAAACATACAGAGCCTTTCCTGCAAACTATTAGAATTAGAGTTATTCATTAATAAGTACAATGCCAAAATACTTTGTTTAACAGAACACTGGTTAAAAGCAGAACAAATGAATTTTAGTTTAAAGAATTACACAGTGGGCAGTTGTTTTAACAGAGAGTCCATAATGTGTGGGGGTAGTATGATACTATTATACGTAGACATTAAATTTAAAGAAAGAAAAGACATCTGTAGACTCTCTGTTGAACAACATGTAGAAATCTCATGCATTGAATTGAGCAAGTATATAATTTTGTGTGTATATCGCCCACCCAAAGGTAACTATGACATCTTTGAAGCAGCGATGGAAGATGCTTTGGGGATGGCTTCCCGCAGCTCCAGAGAGGTTGTAGTTTGTGGGGATTTCAATGTTGACTTGTTGGGTGAGGGTCTAGTAAAGGAGAGAATATTGACATTTTTTCAATCATTTAATCTTCTAAATGTATTTAATGAGCCAACCCGAATTACCTCGACCTCTGCAACATGTTTAGATAATATTTATTGCAATTGTGATTACTTCGGTCACTTCCTTTTTGATTGCATTACCTCAGACCACAAGGGTCAATTTATAAATTTAGAATTTACCATCGAAAAGAAAAAGTCAATAGTATGTAGACAGATAACTGAAAAAAAACTTAGCTTATTTGAAAATAATATTAGGTCTAGCATCAGCCCCCCAATGAGAAGCAGTGAATCATTAGAGAATTGTCTTTCATTCATCAATGAGCTAAAAACTGAATTCAACAAAATCTTTAAAACTAAGGTAATACTGTGTAATACAAAATGCTCTTTTGCTGAATGGGCCACCGCTGGAATTAGAATAAGTAGAGATCACCTACTTAACATTTATAGAGAAAAGTCCTATAACTTCAACCAAGATTTTATTATTTATGTCAGAAATTATTCAAAAATTTTCAAAAAAGTTTGTGGTGAAGCTAAATCTAGATGCATAAAACATAAAATTATGAATTCTTCTAACAAGAGTAAGACTGTCTGGAAAATAATTAACAGTGAAACTGGAAAACTAAAGTCCCCACATGATCTCAATTTATTATTAGATAATGAACTGATACAGTCAAAATCACAAATTGCTGACATTTTTGAAAATCATTTTATAAATACCCCCACTCAGACAACAGAGAAATTAAATTCATGTCCCCAGAAAGCTCTTGAGTTGTTGGAACAAAATGTTACCAAAACAACAGCACAGTTTTCTTTCAAGTATGTTGACAATAATGATATAATTAAAAATTTTAAAACTATTAATCTTAAAAAAACCGAAGACATAACAGGAATGTCAGTTTTCGTCATAAACAGAATAATAAATATAATCGCTCCTCATTTAACGATACTTTTTAATAAATGTATAGATATAGGAGAATTCCAGACTGTATGAAGTTAAGTAGGCTCATCCCACTACATAAATCAGGAGATAGTCAGGACTTTACCAATTATAGGCCTATTTCTATTTTGCCAGTTCTCAGTAAAGTTTTTGAGAAAATCATGTCCAACCAAATGCTTTCATATTTCAACAATCATAATATATTCCATGACGAGCAATATGGTTTCACCAAAGGTAGGTCTACTGTAGATGCAGGAGTGTCACTAATGAAACATATTTTTAATTCATGGGAAAACTCCCGGGATGCATTAGGTATATTTTGTGACCTCACAAAAGCTTTTGATTGTGTAAAAAAAGAAATAGCGTTGATTAAACTTAAATATTACGGTTTTGACGAGCAAGCACTGAAATTAATGGCATCATATCTTCATAAAAGAACTTTAAAGGTTGATATTAATGGAACCACGTCGGAAGGATCGGAAATAGAGATGGGCGTTCCTCAAGGTTCTATACTTGGCCCATTACTGTTTCTGATTTACATTAATGATTTACCATTTATGGTACAAAAGTATTCTGAGATAGTTATGTTTGCAGATGACACATCTTTAATATTTAATGTAGCGAGATCCTCTACATCTCTTGACGACGTAAATAAAGCTATCTCACTGGTATTGCATTGGTTTACTGTAAATAACCTGGTTCTAAATGCCAAAAAAACTAAATGTATTAAATATACTTTACCGAATGTTAGGCAAGTTGATAACAATATTGTTATTGATAGTGAACAAGTAGAATTAGTGAAAGAAACAAAATTCCTAGGGATAATAATCGATTCTAAGTTGCAATGGGGACCCCATATACTAACACTTTCTAAAAGGCTGAGCTCAGCAGCGTATGCCGTGCGTAAGATTAGAGAAATAGCAGACGTAGAAACAGCTCGCATTATGTATTTCAGTTATTTTCATAGTATTATATCGTACGGTATTTTATTATGGGGTAAAGCGGCTGATGTTCATAAAGTTTTCGTCTTACAAAAGCGAGCTATCCGATCTATTTACATGTTGAGGTCGAGGTATTCGTTGCGCGAAAAATTTAAAGATATTGGCATTTTAACTGTCCCTTGCCAATACATATTTGAGAATTTAATGTATGCCAAAAAGAATATAGGCCAATTTAGTAAAGTTAGTGATAGGCATACTGTTAATACTCGAAATAAGGAGAAACTTAACGTACCGAAGTGGAGACTTAATAAAGTAAGTAACTCCTTTATGGGACTATCCCTGAAAATGTTCAACAAACTTCCTTCTGACATATTGGAATTGCCTGTGGCATCTTTTAAAAAGGCAATAAAAGCCATGCTTTTAAAGAAGTCTTACTACAGTGTTCAAGATTTTTTAAACGACAAGGACCCAACGCGCACATGACCGTGTCCGTAAAGCTATAAATCTTCCCTCGTTATTCCTAGGAATAATTGTCTGGTGAGGATTTTTCTTCTCACGTTATGTGATTGGTTTTTGTGATGGACAATTTATTTTAAATATGTCAAACTAGCGTTTGGTTTTGTCGCATAGAAAATCTTTTATAAAGTAAAAACATGTTAATAAACTGAAATTGTACAAACCATGTTTTGAAAAAATGAAAAAATGTGAATGTAAAGAGTTTCTTTGTTGCTTCTTCTCTTTACGAACACCTTCCGAAGCAACGGACTAATGATAAATTTAAAAAAATTTGACGTTCAAAAAATGTTAATTTTTAACTTAATTTTGAAAAATAAACTTTTTGACTTTTTTTGACTTTGACTTGCCTACCCCAATGGGAACAATGGGCGTGAGTAAGTAAGTAAGTTTGCTGTTTCTAATTATATGGTTGGAGACCCATCACCAAAAACCTTTGTTTTACAATTTTTTTCCCATCTAACTTCCAAAAGTTGCTGAGGAATTTCTTTCTTTCTCCTTCTTTCCAAAGCTCTGGCTAAACGTTCCATGGATTTATAGCCGTGAGTTTTAAGTATGTATGTATGTATTTTCAAGAAATAAAAATTAGAAATATTCTATTGCCTAGAAATCGTATGCCTTTTCAACACAGAATACATTTATAACAATGTACAATACTCAGCCGCCCGTGAGTCGTGACAGAGCACATTTATCTAGACGGAGCAGGTGACCTGAAAAGAAAGAATATTTCACTTAAATTGTTGTAACCTACATGTTTATCCGCCATTTTTGTATTGGAAATATGAGATAATGGATTACTAGTGATAGATTATTACGAATATCTTTCCACGCACTGAACAGGATGTGTTTCCTGAACTCATAATCTTTGCCGTATGTCCCTACGGGGTAAGTAGAGGTAATGAAATTTAACACTTCTCTCATTTTTTATTGGATTACCGTCACATAACTAACTACACCTCAGACATGTAAAAGTAAAGTAAAGTAAACATATATTTATTGAAAGAATTATAGCTATTTCCTTACCGGGGTTCTCAAACTAGCTACAGCCTGTTTCTTGGGAAATTAATTTATTTACTTAATATGTTAGGGTCTGCGCTTATATAATATATAATTATAAGCTGTGTAGAGTCGGCTTAGAAAAGAACTACCCCATTTCTTCCGGTGGCTGTATGTAAGAGGCTACTAACGCTATTGGGGCTTTTAACCACCCATCACCAACATACTTTATTTCACCATCTTTTCCCCACTCAACTTTCCAAAAGAGGCTGAGGAATTTTTAATTCTACCTCTTCTAGGGATTTACAGCCGTGAGTAAATGTATGTATGTATGTATATTTATATAATATATAAGAATAAGTTAACAATACTAGAAGAGGGTAAATGAGAATCAATAATTTTTAACAAAAAGAAAACCGACTTCATAGAAAAACAACCGAAAATAAACAATCTAGTACTAAAAAGTACGAAATAAGTTTTTTAATTGAATATGAGTGAGTACTGTGATTGATACCTTAGCAATTTCTTTATTCCACACGCGTCAGTTTAACCTACCTAAATATTACAATTCTCTTAAATTAATTTGTGAGCCGGTGCCAGCCTCGATGATTATTGATAATAAGAAGTGTGTATTTCGCACTTCATATACATGTAAAATGTAGGGTACCTTGTAGTTGTAGGGTAAATTGATTTTTGTACGATATAATATTTTTTAGATTGTAATAATCAGAGATAGATAGCAGGGTGAATTTACTTTTGTTTGTCTGGCACCGACTCAAAAATTAATTTAAGAGAATTGTAATATTTAGGTAGGTTAAACTGACGCGTTTGAAATAAAGAAATTGCTAAGGTATCAATCACAGTACTCACTCATATTCAATTAAAAAACTTATTTCGTACTTTTTAGTACTAGATTGTTTATTTTCGGTTGTTTTTCTATGAAGTCGGTTTTCTTTTTGTTAAAAATTATTTTATTTTACGAGTTTTAGAAATGGGTAGACCTGGCAAAGATGCCTCTCGGATGAGGAAGCGACAATTACTGTATTATTCTTCGTATTTCCGGTATTTCTATTATAGTACGATATTAAATAGGCTCAACCATATGTAACCTTACATTGTTCTTAAAATCCTTCGAAAGGCGATGGTCTTCAATTCTACATCTCAAGAAAGACTCAAACGCTCACGCCGAATATCCCTGAAGGGGTTAGCAGAGGTAGTAATACTTCTGAATATCACGTGACATTGTCACCTGTTGTTCAGAGTACCCACGATTTATTAGGCAGTGTTCTCACGTTATACAGGGCAGGCCTATCGGCGTTTTGAACAAATACACTGTCACATAATTGTGAGTTTCACTTAACACTTTCAATTAACACTAAATTGCCAATGTCATATGAAACGAAGTATGAATAACCAAAATGGGACGGCAATTATTAATTTCAAGCAAGTTTTCTTGAATTTTTTGAAATAAAATAAGCGCAAAAAAATATTAAGTAAAATGTACCACAGACAAAGATTTTTTACCGCGTATAACTTTAAAACGTGTAAAACGTCGAGACTATATAACTCGCACTGTCAAAAAGTTATCAAAACTCATAAAACGCCAAGATTCTAACTCAGCACGCCCTACTCTACAAGGACTATCTTTGAAAACTCTACGCTGAAATCTGATAACTTTCTGACAGTCCGAATCATATGGTATTGGCTTCACAGCATTACACAGGAAATATTTTTGCATTTCTTTGTGTTTTTTTTGGTGGAATTGCATTTATTTGTGTAATTTTTATTTTTTCAATTATTTATAATCACAGGGAGTAATTAAATGGGGCACCATTTTGAGATCAGTTCATACCTGTTCATACGTGTACGTAAGAAGTGACTGGGGCTTGTTAATGGATTTTTTGGGCAAGAATTTCGAGACCTTTATTATACTATCTTTTCTTCACTTAACTTCAAAAAATGGTTGAAGAATTTGTATTTCCTTAGCTGTTTTTCCTGTTAGGGATGAACAGACGCGAGTATACGTATGTATGAAAGTGTACCCCTTTGGAAATAAGTCCTAATACTTTCAATGTTTGAAATTTATTGCAATACGAGTATTAGCGTGAACCCTTTCATGTTGACGCATAATGCCCTATCTTTAAACAATTACAGGAAGAGAGAGACAAACAGTTAAAATCTTACAACAATATAGACAATAATTACGAAATATTTAACAATATATTAACTGAAATTTTGAATAAAACAATAGCTAGAATAATATGTAAAGTCAAAATAAACCAAAATAAGAAGTCATGGCTAACAAATGGCATTAAAATATCTTGTCGAAACAAAAGATACTTAAAAATATTAACGTTGCATACCAATAGTAAGATTATTCACGACCACTATAAAAAATATGGAAAATATTTAAAAAACGTAGTGAGAGCCTCTAAACAAAAACAATTCATACAAAAAATGAATAAAGCTCAAAACAAAAACAAGTGCATGTGGGATATAGTGAAAGAAATAACTAATAAAAAAACCAAACGTGAAAGAAAAAACATGCTACTTAAAATTAATAATGAAACAATAGAAGACCCCCAAAAAATATCAAATGTGATGAACAAATATTTCACATCATTAGGTAACCCAGATAATAGTAAAGAGAAAGTATTAATTGCAGATAAAATACCAAAAACGGCTCAACCCTCAGTTAAGTCATGCCCAAGAAATGTTAGCTCTATGTATCTAAGCCCAACTAACTCTTCTGAAGTAAGAAATATTATAAAGTCACTAAAAAATAAAGTAAGTTTTGGTAGCGATGAATTCCCCCCACTTCTCGTAAAATTTTGTAAAGATGAATTATCTGAACCGCTTACTAAGCTGATTAACCAATCATTTGCTGAAGCTAAATTCCCCGACCTACTTAAGGAAACAATAACAAAACCTATACCTAAAACAAATAAAACGGATGAGCCTCACCATTATAGACCGATAGCGATGCTATCTTCATTCTCTAAGGTTATTGAAACAGCAATGTCAAATAGACTAATAAAATTCTGTGACAAATATAATATCTTAAGTAACAATCAGTTTGGGTTTAGAAAAAATAGGTCAACCACATTTGCATTATATGCTCTAACAGGCAAAATCTTAAATATAATTAATAATCGCAAACACGCTGTTGCTTTAATGCTCGATATGAGCAAAGCATATAATAAAGTTTTTCATCCAAAACTGCTGAAAAAACTTCATGATATTGGTGTACGTGGGCCAGCATACCAATGGTTTCTCTCATACTTAAAAAATCGTCTCCAATCAGTAGAAATAGAATATTTTAATGAAGAGGAAAATACTCTATCCAGAGTGCGATCTAATAAATTAACATCCAATTATTCTATTCCACAAGGAAGCGTTTTAGGATGTATATTATTTTTATTGTACATCAATGACTTACCGCTAAATATACCTGTAACCACCGACAGTATTATATATGCCGATGACATTAATTTGATTTTTTCTGTTAAAGACCATAACGATCTGAATCAAAAAGTACAAAATACACTCTCATGTCTAACTTATTGGCTAAATGATAATAATCTAGAGTTAAATGTTTCCAAAACTAAACTAATGCAGTTTAGACCGCATCAAAAACGCCCTCTAAATACTTCTGACATAGCTTTTGAAAACTATAAATTAAAATCATTCAATTCATGCAAAATCCTCGGCATTGAAATGGATACTTCCCTATCTTGGAAAGAACATGTCGCTAAAATTACTTCAAAATTGTCAAAATTCACGTATGCTTTATATGAATTAAAAATATCGACTGATTTAAAAACTGCAAAAAGTGTATACTACGCATATGCAAACTCATGGTTAAGCTACGGCATCATTTTGTGGGGAAACAGTACAGACATACATAATTTATTTGTGATGCAGAAGAAATGCATAAGAATTTTAGTGAATATCAGACAGAGGGAAAGTTGCAGGCCTCATTTTATCAAGCAGGAAATATTAACTTTACCTTCTCTTTATATTCTTGAGATGTGTAAATTTGTTAGAATGCACAAAGATTTATTTCCGCAAGCCAAAGATTTCTATATCCAACCTCGTAACCTGCGCCATCAGAATAGATTAGAATTACCGTCTACAACCCTACACCTAGTCAGTTCGAACACACATCACATGGCAATAAAAATTTACAACAAATTACCATCTCACCTTAAAAATATAGAGTCAGATAATGTTTTTATTAAAAATCTAAAAGGTTACCTCATTACAAATTGTTTTTATAGTACAAGAGAGTTCCTAGACAATAAAGTCCTTATGTAATTAGTTTTAAGATTCCAATTTTATGTTTCAAGTTAAATTTTAAGTTTTGAATTTGCATGATTGAAAAATTCTGACATGTTTTAATATTGTGTTAAAATTTTATTCTTTTTATAGTTTAATTAGTAGGTTTTAGAAAGTTGTTTTTTAAATTGTAAAATTATTTTAAGGCAGCTGAACTGCTTGCTACCATTGCAGTGCCCTTGCAGGGCTCATGTTACGGCTACTCCTTTTTTGTACCATCTCTGTTGATATACCACATGAAGCAATGAATAAATGATTATGATTATGAGATAGGATAGTGTATTTCTGAACTAAATTTGGCGACTACACTGAATGGGGACGAATTGTGCGGCGGGTCACCCAACTAAAATGACGACCACGACACATCAAGAGTGTTACGACTGAGAAGAAGAACTAAATCTGCATGTATTTATAGAAATTATGTCTTACTTCAATGATTTAACTGAAGAGCTAAATGTATTTTTTGTATGTGATTTGATAAATATGTAGCATTTGATTCAACAAAAAAATACTCCTGAATAGTTAATTATTTCACTCAATCGAATTTCGCCGATTGGTTCGGGTAGCATATGACTGGCCGTATAGAATTTAATCACATGAAGGTTATGTGGTTGAAATAAGATTATTCCTTTAACCCTTAGATAGATAGATAGATTAGAAAAATGGTTTCCACAATCGGTCACTACAGGGCCATTTCACGTGGGCCACGGCCGTCATTCTATCCACCCGAGCTCTACCCTCGACCTCTACCAGTTGTGTATTATGTTTTAAGTGTGTCATACTACCTGTCTTTTCCAAGTTGATGTGGCGTTGGTTGTTCAAGGTGTTGCACTCGAAAATTACATGATTTACCGTCTCTTCTGTCTCCATGCAGGCTCTTCATAGTAGGCTGTCTGTGACTTCTAATGTAAAGTAGTGTTTGTTCAGTGAGTTGTGTCCTGTTATGATACCTGTAACCATTCGTAGTTTTCCCCTGTCTAGGTTCAAGAGTCTTTTAGTGAGATGACCATCCATCGATCAGGATCCAGGTTCGGCATTGCTTCTTTAGATTGTCGGCATTCTGACAGGGCACGCCATATTGCCTTGTGCTGTTCCTGGATTCGTTCCCTTATCCAAAAGCGATATTGGATGTATGGGATTGGTATGATAGGTTCAGGCCCTTCTATAATGTTGCTGGATCCTCTGCGGGCTAGTAAAAAAAAATAAAAAAACATTCTCTACTAACAATAGCACCCTAAGATTAATGTACGTACTAACACAATAATGGGTTTGCATTGTCCGAAATAAATGAATTTTTCTTTTTTATAAAGCCTACTTCCTAAAAAAGGGCAAAGCCTAGTAAACTTAGGATAAGTAGTAAACTAATCATACATATTGGCGTAATTTTCATGACAGAACAAGTAAAATAGATTGAAAAATAAAATATAAAGTTAAAAATTAAAAACGAATATTATAAAAACAATATTAGAAACAAAAAAAATAATTATAAAAATATAAAATTAATTCAGAATAGGTAAGTCTATTGGGCTTGTGTGTGTGTGTGTGTGTGTGTGTGTGTGTGTGTGTGAGAGAGCGTATGTGTGTGTAAGATTGCTTTGTAGTGCCGGCTTAGAATGTCACTACCCCTTTCTACCCAAGGGTGCCGTACAGTGCGACTAAAGGTATGGATTTTTTTTACGTGGTTTTTGGGTGATACGGTTTGACACCCATCATCATATCACCAACGACACTTTATTTCTACCATCTCTTCCCTTATCAACTTAAAAGTGTCTAGCTCTGAAACTCTGGCTACCCCATTTTGGGATTTATAGCCGTAAGTATACATATGTATGTTTTAAGATCAAAGCCGTAGTATAAAGTGTAGTAAGTAGATTCTGCCTTGTATATCAGAAGTTTGGTAGAACGAATCATTAATCATATTACTGAACAGTTGTTTCCTACAATTGATGTGTGAAGTTGACAAATAATGTCCATTAATATTTTGAAACGATAAAGCAAGGTTTTGACATATACCAGAGGAAATAAGCTAAGTTTACACTGCGATAGGCAGAAACCACACCTTGCCACTTTTTCAATTCTCAGAAACCTCAGACAGTGCAACCTCTGTTCAGAAGTATTAGTACCTGTGGCATCCTCTTCGGGATATACGGCGTGAACGTTTTAGTTTAAGTGTGTGCTTTGTTATAACAAAATAGGTTTCATTTCTTTGCATCTGTGAAAGCGGTTACAGTATCGCATAAATTACTTCTCAAGCCATTTATCTCGTTTTGCGGAAAATTACCGGGATTTTGGTCAAAATGTGGAAATAAGTGTCATAATGGGCACCGGAAAATTACGCGTTGAGAGAAATTACGTTTTTTATGGACAGTCATCATCACCATTTGTTTTTATTCTTTTTGATAAAATTTATAACGTAACTTTACTATTAATAAAAATTTATAAAAAACTTTGCAGGAATGCAACAGAAGCAAGAGAGATTTGCCTGGATCGTACAAAGTGGCGATCTATAGTCTCTGCCTACCCCAATGGGAACAATGGGCGTGAGTAAGTAAGTAAGTTTGCTGTTTCTAATTATATGGTTTGGATATGGTTGGAGACCCATCACCAAAAACCTTTGTTTTACAATTTTTTTCCCATCTAACTTCCAAAAGTTGCTGAGGAATTTCTTTCTTTCTCCTTCTTTCCAAAGCTCTGGCTAAACGTTCCATGGATTTATAGCCGTGAGTTTTAAGTATGTATGTATGTATTTTCAAGAAATAAAAATTAGAAATATTCTATTGCCTAGAAATCGTATGCCTTTTCAACACAGAATACATGTATTACAATGTACAATACTCAGCCGCCCGTGAGCCGTGACAGAGCACATTTATCTAGACGGAGCAGGTGACCTGAAAAGAAAGAATATTTCACTTAAATTGTTGTAACCTACATGTTTATCCGCCATTTTTGTATTCGAAATATAAGATAATGGATTACTAGTGATAGATTATTACGAATATCTTTCCACGCACTGAACAGGATGTGTTTCCTCAACTCATAATTTTCGCCGATTATACCTTACAGGGTTAGCAGAGGTACTGAAATTCCAAACTACCCTCATTTTGATTGGATTACTGTCACGTAACTAACTACACCTCAGACATGTAAAAGTAAAGTAAAGTAAAATATATTTATTAAAAGATTTATAGCTATTTCCTTACCGTGGTTCTCAAACTAGCTACAGCCTGTTTCTTGGGAAATCAATTTAATAACTTAAAATGGTAGGGTCTGCGCTTATATAATATATAATTATAAGCTGTGTAGAGTCGGCTTAGAAAAGAACTACCCCATTTCTTCCGGTGGCTGTATGTAAGAGGCTACTAACGCTATTGGGGCTTTTAACCACCCATCACCAACATACTTTATTTCACCATCTTTTCCCCACTCAACTTTCCAAAAGAGGCTGAGGAATTTTTAATTCTACCTCTTCTAGGGATTTACAGCCGTGAGTAAATGTATGTATGTATGTATATTTATATAATATATAAGAATAAGTTAACAATACTAGAAGAGGGTAAATGAGAATCAAAAACAATACACGAGTCTCCTAACGATGATTGCCTGCCTTGGTAAATAAAACACACATTATGACTTAAGATAACTTTAGTAATAACTAACGGTATTGGAGCTTTTAAAGGATTTTTGGGCGATGCGGTTGGAGACCCATCACCTACAATCTTTACTTTACCATCTTTTCCCTACTCAATTTTCCAAAAGTGGCTGAGGAATTTCTAATTCCTTAGCTCTGGCTACCCCTTCTGGGGATTTATAGCCGTTAGTATATGTATGTATGTATAACTTTAGTGTAAACCCAATCAGGAGTAAGCCCACGTCTCCTGCTTTCGAGCGGTGTTCTTTCTTTTAAGCTATCAAGGAAATTTCTGACTTTAATTTTTGCTTCTTCTGCTGATAAAACCACCCGGTAGTTGTTTTACTAACTAACACTTAAAACAGTTTTTTGTAAATTGCTATACGCTTAATCGAGTACGAGGGGCATGCCAATATAATTAAGATACTCTTTTCTCATTTAATTTACACTGGCAAGCTATACACCATCTTATAGGCTGGTTTTTTATTGACATATTTGATAAAGACCACACATCTTTTATTTATTTTTTATTTGAATGAGCATAATTTTTCCAAAAATCTGGCGGGATTTTCACTTGCAACATTGGAGCTCAGTCGACGTGATTTTCGCGATAGGATTTATTATGACTTTAAAAAAGGTTTAAAGCCTCAAGAATGTTTTCAACTTTTGGCTTCTACTTTTGGTGAATCCGCTTATTCCCAAGCAACAGTATTGAATTGGTTTGCTGAACTTGAAAGAGGACGGCGATGTCTCGAAGATGAAACGAAGACAGGACGGCCGCCAACCGCGCGGTCACGCAAGAATACGCTCGTGCAGTCGAAAAACTTATTCGCGAAAACCGACGAATTATATATGTAAAGCTAGAGCAAGAGCTAGTAATCGGATCAGCAGAAATGCAAATCATAATTCACGACCACCTTTGTCTCCGTAAACGTTGTTCGAAATTGGTGCCGCACAAACTTAGCGATGAGCAGAAAGACCGTCGGGTGGATTGTTGTCTATTCATGATAGATAAATTCAATGGAGGCTAGAAAAAAACGTATAGGATATACTGACTGGTGACAAAACATGGCTATATAACTATCAGGCCCGAATCAAAGCGCCAGTCGACTGTATGATGCTTTGAAGACGAGCCAACTCCAACGAAATGTCGCCGTGCACGAAGCACACAGAAACAAATGGTCGCCTAGTTTTTCTGCAAAACGGGTCATATTGCTACTGTTGCGCTAGAGAATGAAAGAACGGTGAACTCCAAATGGAATGTGATAGTTTGTGCTCTGACAGTAATATCAGCTTGGTGTGACAAGCTACCGAAATCAGGAATCCAGCACCTTCTCTGGCACCACGACAATGCGGCGCCGCACACGTCTGCCAGAACACTAGACTTTTTCAACTCGAAAAATGTGTCGATTCTCCCTCACTCACTATATTCTTTTGGCGCTATGCTAGCCTTGTGATTTTTACTTGTATCCAAAAATCAAAGAAAAACTAAAGCGGAAGAGATTTGAAAGCAAAGAAGATGCACTGGTTGCCTATAATTTCGAGATTTCTGAGGTATCTAAAGAAGAGTGGTCACAGGTATTTTCCAATTGGCTCAGACGTATGGAAAAGTGTATACGTACTCAGGGTGAATACTTTGAAAAGATCGATACTTGTAATAAGGAATAAATTATATAATTTTTGAGTATCTAGTTTCTTTTGGCATGCCCCTCGTAATTAGCATAATGAATAAAGTTAAAATTTTTCACTAAAACTTTTTTGGCTCTCCGAACTTATTCCTTTATTGTTGTTTGAAATTTCAAGTACCTCCTCTTATTTAAAATATTGACTTGAGAGACACAGCTTGGATTATATTTAAACATACATACATGTGTTCACGCCATTATTTCCTATTGGTATAGGCAGAGACAATCGATCGCCAATTTGTACAATCCAGGCAAAGCGTTCTTGATTCGAATGCTTTTGTTTATGAAAACCTCATGTGGAGATTATTACTAATAAATAAAGGAAAGAAAAATTTATTCAATATCGCCCAATAATCCCTTTAAAGCCCCAATACGCTCTTACGTTACGTTAGTCGCCTCTTACGTACACCCGCCGGAAGAAATGGAGTAGTGCTATTCTAAGCCTTTTATTATATTCTTATCGTACATATTTATAACTAGCGACCCGCCCCGGCTTCGCACGGGTGCAATGCAAAATATACCTACTACAAATGTCCTTATACACAACGTTCACAGCTTTTTTGTCATTATCCAATACAAACATGTTTTGCTTAGACGTTACTCTTGACAGCGCGACATATAATTGGCCATGTGAAAAACACTCAACACTCAAGTCTAATCCTGCTATTAGACGCGCTATTTATAGGCACGCGCCGCCCGGCGCAATCAACTACGACCCTGCATTTTAAATTTGTAATATCTTCGGTAATATTCACTTAAATTACATGCTGTAAAAAACATATTGATCTATAATAAATGTACAATTTATTTAAGGTACTTAATTGGATAAGAATTAATGCTGTATTGTTTAAAATCACTTCGTAAATAACATTTTTTTAGTAAAGAATAAAAATGGTTATGCTGGATTATCCCTAAGAGATAGACATATACCATCGCGGACTTTTTTGTTGAACTTTTTAAGGTGAACAATACTGTACTACATTATTTTGGTCTATCTCGTAGGGTTCAGCCAGCGTTTGCAATATAAGCGCAAAAAAACTTGCTTATTTACGACATCACATTTGAAACCTTTAAATTTAACAGTGTTTCTCTACTATATTATGCATTTATTATACATACAAACCTTCCTTAAGAATCACTCTATCTATTAAAAAAAACCGCATCAAAATCCGTTGCGTAGTTTTAAAGATCTAAGCATACATACGGACATACAGCGAAAGCGACTTTGTTTTATACTATGTATTGAAGTGTTATTGTGTTATTTTTCTAATTATCATTTGGCTGTGATTTTTATACCATCGTTGTAGTTATTTTGTGAAGATTTCATTGTAGGCATGTTGGTTCTGTTGTTTTTTAATGATGGGGTTTGTAAAAATGGAATGTTACCTTAAAATGTATTTTATAAATATATTTTAGTACTTAGTTTATCGGCTACCCTCTTGTTGTTTGTTTGTGTTTTTTTATTTTTTATTATTATTTTGGCACTGGCTGAAAATCAGTGCTACTAGTACCCAGTACTGGTAGAAATATCCTGAGCCAGTGACCATTTCTTTAGTAAGAACAGAACATATTGCGTGTTATGTAACTTTTTAAAAAAATATTGTTAAAGATGTAAGTGTATTTGTGTTAAGTGTAGTGTTTTATTTTTATTTTATATCATGTTTAGGTAATAAGTACTTTGTAAGTGTGTTCTTACATTTTGAATAAAATTATTTTTCTTCTTCTTTCTTCTTCTTCTTCCTTTTTAACTAGAATTTTATTAACTAAGAATGTACATTAGTTGTAAAATGGTTTATAGCTGGCCTATATAGGTTCATACATTAAAAATCTAATTAATAATATTAAGGTAAATATACAGACTACACATACAAACATGCCTAATATATATTTAGGTCCATAAATCCTATAGTGGGGTAGCCAGAGCTATAGCTAGAGGTAGAAAATCTTAATCCACATTTGGAAGTTGATAGGGGACAAGATGGTATAAATAAATTGTCGTTGGTGATGGGACTCTACCACCACGTAAAAAAACCCCATACCCTAAGTTGTCTTATACGACACTTGTAGGTTGAAAGGGGTAATGGTATTCTAAGACTTATATTAACTTTTACTTACTGCAAGTCATGACGAACTGGAAAATATCATAAACATAACATAACATAAACGTTCACGCCGCATATCCCCGAAGGGGTTGGCAGAGGTACTAATACTTCTGAACATCACGTGACTTTGTCACCTGGTGTTCAGAGTACCCACGTTTTGCATGGACAGTGTACTCACGTGATAGGGGGCAGGCCTATCGCCGCTTTGTACGAATACACTGTCACATGACTAAGTACAACTCAGCCATGTGGGTTTCCTCACGATGTTTTCCCTCACCGTTAACAACCATGATAAATTAACCACACATATGTCTTTAGAAAAGACAAATTGGTGTAGGCCCGACCCAGGATTTGAACACTAGTCGTTTGCACGATAACCGAGTGTTCTACCCACTGGGCTATCACGGTTGCCGTGGAAAATATCACTTAAATAAATATCTCTGTATATTATGATAAAATAAATAAATCTTCCAAATGGTTGTTAATAATAAACGAACATACATATACTCACAGCTATAAATTCCTAAAAGGGGTAGCCAGAGCTTCAGAACCAGAAAATTCTGCAGCTACTTTTGGAAGTTAAGTGAGGAAAAGATTGTATAATAAAGGATCTCGGCGATGGGTCTCAAACCGCATCGCCTAAAAATCCATTAATAAGCCCCAATACCTTAGTCTCCTCTTACGATCACACATGGAAAGAAATGGGGTAGTACTATTCTAAGCCGGCACTACACAACAATATAATATAATAAATAAAAACCCACCTGTTGGACAACCTTCGTAGTTTTTATGTGTCTCGCGTGAAATTCAGTCACGTCTGTTTCTACTGAAGAAATGCACTTTAGTCTCGCTAGATGGCACTTATCTGGGAACATTCGCAAAACTGCCTGGTAGTGCCGGCTTAAGATGTCGCTACCCCTTTCTACCCACGGGTCTCGTAAGAGACGACTAAGGGTATTTGAACTTTTTATTGGATTTTTGGGCGATGCGGTTGGAGACATATCACCAAAAACCTTTATTTTACCGCCTTTTCCCCACTCAACTTCCAAAATTGGCTGAGGATTTTTTAATTCCTTGGCTCTGGCTTCCCCTTCTAGGGAATAATAGCCGTGACCATATTGTATGTATGTATGTAATTCGCAAAAGATTTAATTTTAACGTTGCGTTGGTTTGAGTGTTCGAGCACTAGCCAACTAAGATTGGCTTTAGTTTTTCACGGTTTTGATGTGGAATGCCATAGCATGTTTACCATAGCTAGCCGTAATACTACAATGGGTACATTGACTGCCTGTCAAAACAGACAGGCGTGAGCTCGATTCCCGGTTCGGGCCGACAAAAAATGGATTTTTCTAAAGTTTTATATCTGGTTAATTAATATATATTTTTTATACGTTTGTATTATATTGGTGTATGTATTTATGTAATAGACATATTTTAGCACTGATAATGTTTTGTTATGTTTTACAATCAAATGGCTGTAGTGATTTAAATTCATGTATGGTCCGTGTGTCACTACAAGTCTGGCGCTGACTGAAAATCAGTGTTGTGAGGTAAAACTCACAACGACAACGCTGAGTCAGATGCCATTTTGTTGTTTTCGCGCATTATGTGAGATCATTAATGTTTTTATTGTTAAATGTTTTTTTCCTTCATTTATTTTGTAAAAATATTTACATGTTTATATGCGACTAGCAACAAATAAACGTTTTTCTTCTTCTTCTTCTAATTTATCACGATTGTTAGCGGCGGGGAAAACATCTTAAGGTAACCCACATGGCTAAGTTTTACTTAGACAGTGTATTATGCCTGCCCCATATCCCTGGAGTACCATTTCCAAGCAAAACGTGGGTACTCGGCACACCAGGTGACAATATCTTGATGTTCAGAAGTGTTAGTACCTCTGCCAACCCCTTCGGGGATATGCGGTGTGAACGCTTGATTCTTGAGTCATACATACGACTAAGAATGTACAGTGCGAGTTTTCGTATAACAGCTTTAAGATTATTTATATTTTTGTAACACCTATATGAGCGATGCCATTTTTGTGCGGATACAGTAATTACGAAATAGCGGCAAGATGCAGTGAATCAAACAGAGATAGATTATATGAATTGTACATACTACATATACTCACAGCTATAAATCCCTTGAAGGGGTAGCCAGAGCTAGAGAATTAGAAATTCCTTAGCCACTTTTGGAAGTTGCGTGGGGAAATGATGGTGAAATAAAGGTTGTTGGTGATGGGTCTCCAACCGCATCGCCCAAAAATCCCTTTTAAGCCCCAATACCGTTAGTCGCCTCTTACGTACACCCACCGGAAGAAATGGGGTAGCGATATTTTAAGCCGACACTACTTATATATGAATTGTATACTGCAGTTAATAGTGTGTCTTAAAATACGTTCGTCAATCCAATATAATGTTATTTTTATCAAATTAACCTACTGAGACGATTATTCGTATTCGTATAAAACTGCCTGTCCCTTTTCACGAGGATGGAATGTCCCAGCTAATCTGAACACCAGATGACCTAAACGTAACTTAATGTTCAGAAGTTAGTACCTCAACCCAAACGAAGAGGTTGGCAAAGATACAAATACTTTTGAACGGAACATTGTCACTTGTGTTCAGCCCGGCTAGTACGAGCCGTGTTTTTATCACGATGTTTTCCCTCACCGTTAATAATCATGATAAATTAACCACAAATTAGAGTAGTTCCCACCCTGGATTTGATCCCTCATTGTTTGCACGATAAGCGGTGTTCTACCCACTGAGCTATCGTGGTTGCTATTACTTTTGGTTGATTTATGGTACCTCTTGCACAATTCTGGGATTTACTGTATCAACGTTGGGTTGAATTGAGATTTGAGATTGCTGTGTAGTGTCGGCTTAGAATAGCACTACCCCATTTCTTCCGGTGGGTGTACGTAAGAGGCGACTAACGGACTTGGGGCTTTTTAAGGGATTTTTGGGCGATTCGGTTGGAGACCTATCACCAACAACCTTTATTCTACCATCTTTTCCACACTCAACTTCCAAAAGTGGCTGAGGAATTTCTTATTTCTCAGCTCTGGCTACCCCTTTTATGGATTTATACCCGTGAGTATATGTATGTATGAATTGAGATTTCTTATTTCAATCTTACCTTCCAATGATGCCTTACTCACGATTTCATTCACAAACATACGTGTCCTTTGTATAACCATTTAAAGTAAATTGGTTTTATGTGTCAAAGGCTCATTCGTCATACAACTAGTTTAAATGGCATCCATTGACTGTTAGTAGATCTATTGTTGAACTATTCAATATAATGAAGACAATTTACTGATCCTCAATAACTACTGCATACTTACTTACTGGTATTTATTAAGGTATTGAAGAAACATTATTAACGTCAGTTGAGGACAATTATATTTAGACGTTTGTCTGGGTCAAAATAATGGTATATGCATGTAAAAATCATCTTTTGTTACAAATTATATGCAATTTGTAATACATAAGTATAAATACAAAGTCCACAGTACACATAACTGTCATCTATTAGATTTTTTGTTGCGTTATTTTATGATCTGTATTATTATTATTCATAACATAATATAAACGTTCACGCCGAATATCCCCGAAGGGGTTGGCAGAGGTACTAATACTTCGGAACATCACGTGACTTTGTCAACTGGTGTTCAGAGTACCCACGTTTTGCTTGGACAGTGTACTCACGTGATAGGGGGCAGGCCTATTGCCGTTTTGTACGAATACACTGCCACATGACTAAGTACAACTCAGCCATGTGGGTTTCCTCACGATGTTTTCCCTCACCGTTTCCTCACGATAAATTAACCACACATATGTCTTTAGAAAAGACAAATTGGTGTAGGCCCGACCCAGGATTTGAACACTAGTCATTTGCACGATAACCGAGTGTTCTACCCACTGGGCTATCATTGGACTGTTATTCATAAATTGGAAATAAGCACTATTATAATAATATAAGAATATGATATAGCATGAATCTAGTTATCAGATCTAGTGAGCCCAAACTAAGTAAAACTTGAATTGGGGGATACTAACTCAATGATGATATATTTTAATATCATATAATACACATATAAATAACATCCAAGACTAAAAAACAATCATTTATGTTCATCACATAAATGGTGCTCTCATCGGGTATCAAACCCACAACCTCCGGATTGAGAAGCTAATTACTTATCCACTCGTCCACGGACTTCGTCACATTTCTTGCTAAGAGAAAATTTTGAGAACAACTGGAACCATCCCAAAAAAATAAAGTTTCAAATAATACTATATAAGATACCCTCATAATATAATATTTTATTTTGAACTAAAATACAGTTTCTTTTTTTATACACCGTTTTTATCAAATTATTAAAGCATAGTCCAGTGACGTGCGTTGAAATGTAAGTTAAAATACCATAGTTACAATATTAAATGGATACAATATTCGAATGTTCTCTAAAAGAGAATTATGTTTTTGCATGTTTTAACCTTTTTTTTTCACCATATTTGTTAAGTGTACACTAGACTTTTGTTTAGTAATACAGCACAACAGTGCTCTTTTATTCTTCATTGTTCGGACGCCTGCCTTTCTGAGCGCACTCTTTATTTTGTGCAGGTGTGTCCTCGGTGGTCGTCCTTCATTCACATAATAATACAACAATTAAATAAAAAATGTAGAAATGACTTTCATTTATTATTCGCTGTGTAGTATCTTTTATTTTTTATTTTATTAAAATAGGTACAAAAAACAGATTCCAATCAATTTAAAATAACATATTATACATACAAAATTGTTCTACGGGGAAATCCTAAAACATGTGTACACAACTTATTAAAAATTAAATAAGTGAAATATTAAAACTAAAAAAAATGAAGAAAATAATAAAAAATAAGAACATGAAAAGTTACAAAAGGGAAAACTAATAAATAATATTATAAATACAGAGTTAAAGTTTGAAATAAAGAGAAGCAATTTACAGAAATAACACTTCCAGAAATCATGTCCGCTTATATTAGCACTGCCCCATAAGTTCCCATGGGTGATCGTAAGAAGAGGCTAAAGATATTGGGGCTTATTAATGGATTTGCAGGCGATGCGGACCCATCACCAATAACCTTTATTTTACTATCTTTTCTCCATATACATAAATGTTACATAAATTTTCACGCCGTTTATCCCTGAAGGAGTCGGCAGAGGTACCAATACTTCTGAACTCACATGGCAGCGCCATCTTGTGTCCAGAGAAGGTACCCACGTTTTGCTTAGACAGTGTACTCATGTGATAGGGGGCAGGCCTATCGCCGTTTTGTACAAACACACTGTCACATGACTAAGTACAACTCAGCCATGTGGGTTTCCTCACGATGTTTTCCCTCACCGTTAACAACCATGATAAATTAACCACACATATGACTTTTTGAAAAGACAAATTGGTGTAGGCCCGACCCAGGATTGGAACTCACGCCCTTCTGTTTTCGGGCGGGTGTTCTACCCACTGGACTATCATGTCCATAAATAAGGATAAATAAAGGAAAGAAAAATTTCGACACCGGCGGGTATCGAACCCGCGACCTCGGGTATACGCCCACGTCGCTCTGCCAATTGAGCTACCGTGTCAATGGCTTCGAGTGTGAAATTCTTCTATCCTTTGTTACTTTTACACTTTTAAGTAGCATTTGTGTAGTATTAGTAGTATACATACAGTGCCGGCTTAGAATGTCGCTACCCCTTTCAACCCACGGGTGTCGTAAGAGGCGACTAAGGGTGATGGGGTTTTTTATTGGATTTTTGGGCGATGGGTCTCCATCACCAAAAACCTTTATTTCACCATCTTTTCCCCACTCAACTTCCAAAAGTGGCTGAGGAATTTCTAATTCCTTAGCTCTGGCTACCCCTTCTAGCGATTTATAGCCGTGAGAATATGTATGGATGTATGTATGTAGTAGTATATATTAGTAATAATCCACACATGAGGTTTTCATGAACTGAAACATTCAAATAAAATCTCTTTAAAAATATGTTTTCCCCATTCAACTTCAAAAAGTGGCTAAATAATTTATTATTTTGAAGTTTTTGCTTCCCTTTTTGGGGATTTATAGCCGTTAGTTTATATATATATAGATGAATAGTCAACAAAAAAAAAAAAAATAAACAATCGGATAAAGAGTCAACTTCAAAATAAATACAATATTTTGCAGAGAAAACTATTATTTAAATTTCCAATTTCGTATTGGTTTCGAAATGACAGTCTCCAATGAATTGCAAACCGCCGCGTACGTTAATGATAAGAGAATAATTTGTTTCCGCGTCCACTGTAGGTAAAATATTATTTGCTATATTTCATAATTTTTTTAAATACTTATCTTTGAAAAATTAATAGTTTAAAAAACACTAAAAAACACGCTTTTATAAGTGCACTCAAAAGCCCCACGCTTTTACAATCAAATATTATAATTAAAAGCACATAGTTTACACTTCAGCCCAGAAATAGAGACAACTTGAACGACCCGTAATTTTTTTTTGACTTTTGAGTGCACTTATAAAAGCGTGTTTTTTAGTGTTTTTTAAACTATTAATTTATTTTATGCTTTTTAGTCTTTGCTAATGACATATATTAAACATTTATTTCAAATAGACGAATGAGCCCGCATCCTCTCCATCTCCGCCAGTGCGTCTGTATTGCATGGTGTCTTACCTGTCAGCTTAGAACAATCTAACTCTTCAATCTGGAGACCACTTAGTGATTTTACTCGACTTAGCGTCACATATGCCTGTCCATCCGCAAAAGTACGGGACCCTAAGTACACCACGGCGTGGTCTACCGTACAGCCTTGCATCTTGTGCACGGTAGATGCCCAACTTAAAATCACTGGGAGCATGCGCCTTTCCACCGTACCGTAGCTGTACTTGGCCGGGAATCGGATGCCTATAGGCTGAATTAGGTGCTTGCCGTCGTTACCAAAATTAACTTTCTCGGGCGCTACCGTGCTTCGCAAGGCACGTAAAGCCGTTGGTGCCGGTTGTTATCGTAAGATAGCAGTTGTCAAGCTTTGTCAGAGACCCAAACGGGCGGCTTGATAACATCTTACGGTAAGGTGGCCACTAGCCTTACAAACCTCCACCAACCCGGCTGGCCCCCGTGGTGAAGTATGACTAATACCTTCCTCACGGAAGAGACCCGTGCCCAGCAGTGGGACGTTATGGGTTGGTAACGATACATCATATGCTAATATTCATAATGAAGTTCCAGTTCAAATCTTCCGGCTCCATCATCAGATCAGTTCGATAGTACCATATTATTGTATTCAGACCTTGAAACCTAATCGTGGTCAAAGTTCATTTCGTGGTCAAAGTTCATTACAAGACCTTTCTAACAAGTCCAAATACGGCTATAATACGATCATCCATCATTAAGTTCCAGTTAATATCATCCGGCTCCATCATCAGATGAGCTCGACAGTACCATATTATTGTATTCAGACCTTGAAACCTAATCATAGTCAACGTTCATTACAAGACCTTTTTAACAAGTCCAAACACGGCTATGATACGATCATCCATCATGAAGTTCCAGTTCATATCTTCCGGCTCCATCATCAGATCAGCTCGACAGTACCATATTATTGTATTGTCATCGAAATCACATACAACTGCCAATTTTCATAACGCTATGACCTTTGGAAGATGGTTAAATTAGTTTTCTTAGATTTGATTACATAGTTACATACATACAGGTCGACCTAATAAAAGCGTGTTAAAAAACCAATTGCACCGCTTGCATTGCAAAATTATGTTGCTGAATTTATCCTTCATCTTAAATGTAGAATTGACTTGATATATCAAACATACATACATTCATATACTTACGGCTACAAATCCCGACAAGGGTTAGCCAGAGCTAAGGAATTAGAAACCCCTCAGCCACTTTTGGAAAGTTGAGTGGGGAAAAGATGGTAAAGTAAAGGTTGTTGGTGATGGGTCTCCAACCGCATCGCCCGAAAATTCCTTAAAAGCCCCAATACCGTTAGTCGCCTTTTACGTACACCCACCGGAAGAAATAGGGTAGTGCTATTCTAAGCCGACACTACACAGCAGCATATACATTTCATAGAAAAATAAAAGTCTACGATCCAAATAATTTAATTTGGTTAATTTTTAATGTATATAAAACATGTATACATATATAAATGTTTATATGAAAAATATATCAATAATTTATATATTACTCATCTCTTTGTGTCTATCTGTTTGTTCTGGTGCATTTCTAAAACGGCTCGGCGCAATAACGTAGACTAAGTATTTTTTTAATATTCTTTAATATCCTAGCTAAAAGACGATTTACTAGCTGCAAATAAAATTGCAAGTCGTTATAGTGGGGGAGGTGAATCGGGGATTTTTGAAGTGACTCGATCGTATCAGATTATTATAAAGGGAGAATCCTTGTACCCTGTAATGTTTGTCTACCGAGTATGAACCCTTCATATAGCAGAGTATGCTGAGGGGAATTCGTCAGAGTAGTAAAAAACTTGTACTAGACTTTTTTTCATTTTGAAACATAAATTATCAAATCCAATAGGTTTCTACGACACTCGAGCAACTGCAAATTTAGCATTAAGGCCACCCCTACTGTTAAAAGAACTCTATATATGAAAGTAATTAATGCAGAGTGACGTCACGCGAGCCATTGTGAACGTCATAACGTACACCCGTATTTTCCATTCGACGTGTCTCACATTCATTTCGGCTTGTTTTATTTTCCTATCGTATGCAGAAACAGTTCCAATTATTGCTGTCAAAGCAATGGTTAGGACTGTTTTTTATGGCTCGACATTGTTCATACAGGTAGCTGAATTGTTATTTCATTTCATGGTGTTTCTTGCAGCTTTGTTTAATTTTAAGATTTAATTTATTTTGGAAATCTTTATATATTATTTCTGTAAGCTTCTTTCTTGCCCGAAAGCCTGAGACGCGATGAGTTAAGCTAGAAATTTGGTTCAGGTATCGTTTTGTACAGTTCGCGGCCGTGGTGTGCACAAAATTCAGATCGAACTGATTAAGACATCCGATGTAACTGGATTAAGTTAATTGTTACAGAATTTCAAAGTTTAGATTTTGGCCTATAGACTTTGCTTGAGTGTCATAAGCGCGCGCAAACTTTAGTCGATCAAAGATGCGCTGTGATTAGTAGGATTTTTTTCAAACCAGTGTACCTCCGCAACAAACGTCAAAAAAATGTACTAAAAAAAATAAACTATGATTTTTTGACTGAAGCACTATTGGTGGGCCCCCCATAAAAACATGCGATTAAAAGTTCATTTCATTCTCGTTTAACGTGATTTGGTTTAGTTGTCCTAGCTTGCGTAGTTTATCTTAAATATAAGTTTAAAAAATACCTTGTTGATTTGGTAAATGTCAAAAATCTCCAAAACAAAAAAAGATCGAGGGCTGATTTTTGTCACACAGTAACCGTCCGTGGCTGAAACCGGTGCACCACCATAAAAATCAGCCAGATCGGCTTCAGGGGCCAATCTTGTTCCCTTAGCCTGCTAGAGCCTTTCAAAATAAACTCATTTTAATGGACGCGACGTAGTCGCGCCAGGGTTACCCACTAGTATTTCATTGTTCTGCTTAGAGAGGAACTATACCATGAGACTTTTGTCTCACATGATAAGAACTTAAGATTTAGGTTTTCAGTCTGGGCAATTTTCTTTTGTATTTAAATTTGTATATGCTGTGTAGTGTTGGCGTAGTACAGCACTACCCTATTTCTTCCTGCGGGTGATCGAAAGAGGCGATCAAGGGTATCAGGGCTTTTTAAGTAATTTTTGAGCGATGCGGTTAGAGACCGATCATCAAAAACATTAATTTTCCCCACATAACTTCCAAAAGTGCCTGAAGAATTTTGTAATTCTAAAGCACTGGCGTTCAGTAGTTTATAGCCGTGAGAACAGGTATGAATGTTTGCTATATATACTATAAAAAAATACAGCTTATTGTGAGATCTTAGCTATCCAAAAAAAATCATTAACATAAAAGTCTTGAGAAAAGCTAAAGTGAAACATTAAACCTTGAAACACGCTTCTACATCCATTGCGTTTTTCGATGAAAATGTCGGCGTAATCCTTTTGTATTACAGAGAAGCACCTATATGACTATTTTATGGCCCATCTCGTTCTTAATATTACGAGGATTTGGCTAATAAAAGGCCCCCTGGGAAAATTTATGTTAGCCCAGATTACCTTCATTAAACTAACACACTAATTTAGCCAAATTTAGAAGGCATAATTGTGGAATATTACAGGCTGATCTTGGTCAATAAAAAATACTTCTAGTAAAATTTACTTGCATTTTTAAAACATTAACAGCTTTATCAAAACAAACAAAAAAGTAATTTATTATTACAAGATCAAAAGTACATTTTTTTATGTCTTACCAATTTGGCCCCTAAAACAACCGTAGAAAGACAAATCTCCTATCATGCAGAGAGACATGGGCTCAAATTTCCAGTTTGGTCTTCACCAATGTCTCGTTTCAGTCATATTTCAATCATTTATCAAGGCTCTTAACGATGAGTTAAACTTCTTGAGGAAACCCTCATAAGACTAGTCATATGTTCGTGCATCACTATTTTGATTCTAAACTTCACTCATACCTAGATCATGATAATAGTTGGTTTGCACTAGACGAGGAATTGAGAGATAATATTGAAGAACTTAAATATTATTGAGATTGGCACGCAAGCTATTTGATCAGTTAGTAGGATTTTTTATAGAGATGTTATGTATTGATTACTGATGGACAATTGAAACATGAGTTAAAAGTATAAATTCTTTACTTATTTTAAGAAAGAAAGACTGATTTGTGTAAAGTTTGTAAGTAATGAATATAGTTCTGCACCAATTTACATAATCCATACTAATATTATAAATGGGAAAGTGAGTTTGTTTGTTTGTTTGTTCCGCTTTCACGCCGTAAATACTGAACCGATTGCTTTGAAATTTTTCAAACGTGTAGTTAGAAGTCTAAATTAAATAATAGGGTACTTTTTATACCGGAAAAAATATGTTCCCACGGGAAATCAAAAATATTGTTTGCTTACTAAATGCATTGGAGATGGCGCTGTGTATCGTTTAAAACAACGTAAAATATTGTAAACTAATATAAAAATCAAAATTTAGAAGCTTAATGGTACGGTAATGCATCCCCGAAAATAAGGAACTCCCGAGCCATGATGTACTATTTTTTTATCGTATACATTTTTTTTTACATCTACTTATATTGCAAACGAATATTAACATGTAAATATAGAAACTAAATGAAACGACGACGATTCCTTGAAACTAAGGAATCCGCAAGAGTTCTCATAGGAACATCAAAAAACCTTAACTCATATATGGCTCAAAATATTGCAGCGATTATTTTTATCATCGATGGAATTCACATCAGACACTTTGTTGATGTTCATTTTGGAAAGATGAAGGGGTTTCATCAATTTAAATGACAAATTTGTTTATCAATAGTAAGACTAATGTGAAATAAACCGTAATAAAAATTTGACACCGCCCCGGTAACGTCTCCGTGGCGTAGCGGTATAACTAACTACTATGAATATTTAATTAGAACTATTATGAATCAATCGTCCCGGGTTCGTATCTCAGGTAATTCAAGCTTTTTGTAAAAAAAAAATTTTTTCAGCTTAAAATAACACTATATATAATAATAACAAGAACTATCCCTTCAATTAAGCGATTATTTTGGAAGGAGATCCACCACTAATCATCCCTATATTGCCGAGCAATCGCTGCAAGCTCTCCCACTATCACCAACGGTCAGTGTAGGGGGCAGCACCGGGCCGTCGCCGCAGCGCCAAACTACTATCCGTATCTGTACTTACTAGAGATATTCTCATTTCTGAACATAAAAACTTGGTATATTTGTTTCATGATTCTTATGAACAATTAAAAAGGAATTTTTGGAACTCATCCCCTAACGGGTTGATATAGCAAATGAAAGTTAATATAGAGTTTTTTTACATTTTATAATAAAACTTGGTGCGATTGAATTTATGAAATCCAACTATCAATCATTCATGAATATATGCTAACAACCATAAATTCCATAAAAGGGTGGCCATAGCTTCGGAGATACTAATTCTTCATCCAATTTTGGAAATATATTGATAAAAGATAGGTTAATAAAGGTTGTTAGTGATGGGTCACAAACTGCATCGCCCAACAATCACTTAAAAAGCCTCAATGTCCTTTATGTCATTTACAACGCCCGCGGGATTATAAATATAAAAAACAGAAGTTGAGACAGTGTTTCGGTATTTTGGTATTATGTAAACTGGATGCAAAAAATGAAGTCCACGCGGACGAAGTCGCGGGGCAAAAAGCTAGTTCTTTCATAAAACTTAAAAATCTACAACTTTGAAAATAAACATAGGATAGGTATCTTCCCGCAATGTTTGATGGGTGATTAATAAAAAAATATTATCTAAAAAAAAACCTTTGATTCGAAGCTGTTGTTGGTGTAAAACATATTGTTGAGTTAGTATTCCATACCAATAGTCAATATTTTTTACTTATTCTCCATTTATCCTTGTAAAATGGCTGTATACTGGTATATTTATTATTTTGTATTATTACGCGCATTTTTATACACCTTAGCTGTCACATGACTCGCCTTTTAAAGAACAAACTGTAGGAAACTGAAGCAATCACAAAGTGCTTTAAAATGTAAGCGATGAACTCTCGATCTCTTTGTAAGTCTGCAACGGCGCTAGTTATAAACTTTGGTATCGCAAAACCTCTCTCAAGTTTGTTTTAAACCACCAAAGCTAGTCTCATGAATTTAAAAATGTTATATAAAGAATCATTATTGGATAAATTTTCTAAGACGTTTTAAACTATTTTCTTATATAGTCTAGTATAGTCTTGCCCCTTGAAGCCAGGCGCCATATAAGTGACATGTGTTACTTGTTTGATATTGTTAGAGGAGTAGTGGATTGTCCCGAGTTGCTTAGGAAAATTTACTTACGCACCAACCAAAAGGTCTTAAGGAAACGACCCGTCTTAAGTGTCCCAAAAGCTAATACCAATTATAGGCGTAACTCATTTCTATTACGTGCATGTACTAAATTTAATGAATCAATAGTAGATTTAGATATTTTCGATACAAGCACTACAAGAGTAAGAAAATTATTAACTAGTTTACATTTCGGCCACTAATTTCTACACTATCCTCAACATTATAATTATTTATTTTTACCTAAATCTTTTAGTTCTGTAAGTATTATGTAATTTTTTTATAGGTGAAGATTTGTAAATGGCATTGTGTATTCTTAATTAGTATTATATTGTTTGTATTTGTCTGTTAATCTTCCAAAGAAAATAAAATAAAATAAAAACATAACATAACATAAACGTTCACGCCGAATATCCCCGAAGGGGTTGGCAGAGGTACTAATACTTCTGAACATCACGTGACTTTGTAAAATAAAATAAAAAATAAATAATGCCGTTTGATTTCGAAGAGGTGGTATAGAGTCTATACTATATATAATATATTATCTCATCACCACCATCAGCTAATAGACACCCACTGTTGGATATAGGGCTCTCCATATATTTCCACAACGACCGTGTTCACCAACGTGTCGCGTGGCCGTGACTCCAGAACCTTTAAGCACGAATATTATGTTTTGTCTATCACTGTGGTCCCTTAGAATAGATTTTCACAAACATATTTGTCCGCCATGTTTTTAAACATCTAAGTAGCAAAATTTTACTTTAGTTATAGAATGTTTGTAATTTATCTGGAACATATTTTGATGTTCAGAACCCTTTCTAGAGCAATATAATATGAATTAGGTAACATAGACAAATAAACACAAAAAGTCCAACTTGCGTGTAATGTGAGTTAAAGTAATCTCGTCAAAAGCTCTCCTCTAAGGAAATTGCTTCAGCTCTCTTATATTGTTAGGCTGTGGGCGGTATTTGCGTACACAAAACATTATTTCCGATCACGTTTTATCGTCACGTGGTTTTAGATACAGCTGCGTCTGCAAAATTGATGTCACAACAAATTGGAATTTTGCGTTTGTTTCTATCATAGTACAATAATAAACTACGACTGGTGTTTTAATAGTGTAAATAATGACATCATAATTTTTTTAATGACTTATGGGATTTAGCATTTTTTCCCGTGACCATAATAACAAAAAAAAAACGAAACTTCCGGCTTTAAAAACTATGTAAAACGAGGATATAATGGCGTTAGGCCGGCCCCCTACCATGTAAGAAAACACTCCAAACAAAACATGGGTACTCTGAACACCAGGTGACAATGTCACGTGATGTTCAGAATTATTAGTCCCTCTGCCAACCCCTCCGGAAATATATATACATATATTTTATCTGTGTATACACGGCCTTTGCTGTGTAGTGTCGGCTTAGAATAGCACTACCCCATTTCTTCCGGTGGGTGTACGTAAGAGGCGACTAACGGTATTGGGGCTTTTAAGGGATTTTTGGGCGATGCGGTTGGAGACCCATCACCAACAACCTTTATTTTACCATCTTTTCCCCACTTCACCTTCCAAAAGCGGCTGAGGAATTTCTAATTCCTTAGCTCTGGCTATCCCATCTAGGGATTTATAGCCGTGAGTATATGTATGTATCTATGTATTTTATCTGTACTTTAATAAGACTGTACCGGGGTTAAAACTGTACATTGAAGGAAAAAAAATAAAAACCAGTGGAATATGTTTTATTTTCGATACTGAAGCCAAATTTTTTAGTTTTGAAAAAAAAAACTATCTGTCTGTCTTTCTGTCTGTCTGTATGTCCGGTCATCACGTTATTTCTACCAAACCGATCTTGATCAAATTTGGCATGAATGTAGGTTATACACTTGGCCAAAATATAGAATATTATTTATCCCGGATTTCGCAAGGGTTCCCACAGGAGCATCAAAAGAGCATAACATATTACCGCGATGCGGAGAATAGACACGCTAAGTTTAGCGATGTGGGCTGAATAGAAACATTCCATACCAAATCGTTACTAATGTATATATTGTATACTAGATGGCGCGAGTAGTTGTTTTCTACATCGCGTTATGATTTCTTATTTTCTTGGTTATAAATACTTCAGTTCAGACTAAACTTTTGTGACAGTACGAAGACTGTCGGGTCAGCTAGTATATAATAATAATAAGGATTAAACAACGAATATTTTAAATCACTTATGTATATATTTAGTGTGAATGTTTGAGTTAGAGTATAATTTGTCAAATTCTGCCTACTTAATAAAACATATAACATTAAAAATTCTAAATTCAAAGTTCTTTATTTGCGTTCCAAATGTCATATTGATCTTACAAAAATAATATTAAAAAAATAAAACTTTACCCGAGGCGAGATGGATGAAAATGATTTTATTTATTTACAATTCAAACCCTCTGATCTTATTTTCAGTAGCAATTTATTTTCGTTATCCTAAATTACCTTGCTAATTGCAATTAGGTTAGTTAATTTGAAAATTACGTCGCCTTTTATACCATTTTAAATGAAAGTGTGTTGTTTTTGTTCCTTATTTTATTTACATACATATACTCACGGCTATGAATCCCTGGAAGAGGTAGCTTAGAGCTAGGGATTCAGATATTCCTCAGCCACTTTTGGAAGTTGCGTGGGGAAAAGATGGTGGAATAAAGGTTGTTGGTGATGGGTCTCTAACCGCATCGCCCAAAAATCCCTTAAAAGCCCCAATACCGTTAGTCGCCTCTTCCGTACACCCACCGGAAGAAATGGGGTAGTGTTGTTTTATTTAATTACGTAGTAAAATATCATAATCCTTAGATATAGGGCTAAGGTGTTTTGGGCACAGAGAGAGGATGAATTAATATAAACTGTCAAAAGTTTTAAAATAAAAAAATATATATTAAATACCTTAAAAAACTATTCTTGGATGTGTAATATTACTTTTGTTGTTTTTTTTTATGTTTATTACATTTGTTATTTTTATTATAACTCACTTAAAAACCTTTTGTAACTTGTTGAATGTATTATAACTATTTAAACATACATCTGGCTAGAATCAAACTACACTTATTCAAATTGTTTGTATATTTTTAGGGAACTATAAGTTTATGTTATGTCCTTGTAAACTTTATACATATTTGTTAAAATGACTGTTTGTTTCCTCAATAAACTAAAATAAAAGAGATGAAGGTCAAATATTTATTAAAATTACTGTTTGTTTCCTCAATAAACTAAAATAAAAGAGATGAAGGTCAATGTGGATGATGATGATAGTAGAGGATGGCCAATTAAGACGTTTGAAAACCCAATCGAAAATGTTATAAAGAAGATGAAAGAATTTATAAATGCTGAATAATGGCCTAGTTTGTGGTACCATAGCACACAAACTTCTTGACATACCTTTATTTTCTTACATTTTTATTTACTTTGTTATTTTATTATACCGTGATAGCCCAGTGGGTAGAACACTCGGTTATCGTGCAAACGACTAGTGTTGAAATCCTGGGTCGGGCCTACACCAATTTGTCTTTTCTAAAGACATATGTGTGGTTAATTTATCATGGTTGTTAACGGTGAGGGAAAACATCGTGAGGAAACCCACATGGCTGAGTTGTACTTAGTCATGTGACAGTGTATTCGTACAAAACGGCGATAGGCTTGCTCCCTATCACGTGAGTACACTGTCCATGCAAAACGTGG
Organism: Bedellia somnulentella; assembly: GCA_963576735.1. Lineage (NCBI taxonomy): Eukaryota > Metazoa > Arthropoda > Insecta > Lepidoptera > Bedelliidae > Bedellia > Bedellia somnulentella. The sequence continues at coordinate 1,656,393 of OY755183.1, forward strand.
GTACTCTGAACACCAGGTGACAAAGTCACGTGATGTTCAGAAGTATTAGTACCTCTGCCAACCCCTTCGGGGATATTCGGCGTGAACGTTTATGCTTATGCTTTATGCTATTATGTTATTTTATTTAACTTTTATTGTTGTATGTGTTTAAATGTGATGTATGTGATTCCCATGACAACATGAACAAAGTATTTATCTATTTATCCATCTATATTTAGAACCTTTCCGTCACCCTTTTAGCGATTTACTAGAAGAACGATGAGTTGCAAAAGGAATCCAATCCAATAAACACCTGTTTGCAACGGTATTGTTTTCACACAAAGAATTTCCACTAAATTCACTGTCCGGCATTTCTGTTTAGGAAGGTATCCCTTTAATTCAAATTCAGGGAACTGATGAATGAATTCCTAATGTAGTTGACGCGTAAACTCATGTTTAGTTGATTAGAATCTGCGTCTGTTTATTGTGTTGGTATCATTGTCATGTCACCATTTGTTGGAGAGATGGGGTGTTGGAGAGATGGGGTGTTTGACAGATAAATTTATAGTATTCATGCTGTATACTTTATATTAAAATGGAGAAAAATAAAAATATATATTTTTTTAATTAAAAGTGAGTTCTAGGTTTTTTAAAGTAGATGGAAACTTAATATTTATATAATCACTTGACAATAAAGCAAATAAACTGATGCCCAGAAATGAACTTTGTAAATTCAATTTGTAGAAAAAAATATGAACTGGGTTTTGTTGTTTGGTTCATGTTTTGGATTCGAAAGATATATTGTTGTGGAAAGAACCCATTACTTGATCCAGAAAAACGGGTTTTTACTTATAATTATTTATTTTAGTAACAAAGCCAGATTCAGGAAACTGACGAATAAACAAACATATACAATTAAAAGTGAAAAATCAATTATCAGATTAACATAAACTGCAAACCAGTAATGGGAAGCAGTGACATGACACCGATTTAATAATAAACAATAAAAACTCTTTATTGCACATCACAAAAAAACAACAATTACAAAAAAAAGATCGGTACAAAAGCCAAAGTACAACTGGCGGTCTTATCACTAAGAGCGATCTCGAGACAGAATAATGAAATATTTAATTGAAAATGTTTGTGTGTGTGTTCAAAGGTGCTTATTATATACCTTACCCTAGGTGTAGTTAACAATAGCTTCAATGTTCCCACATTAAATCACACACGCAGTAAATTTACAGTTTTTACTTAAACTCAAACGATCACGCCGTATATCCCTGAAGGGGTTGGCAGAGGTACTAATACTTCAGAACATCACGTGATATTGTCACATGGTGTTCAGAGTACCCACGTTTTGCTTGGACAGTGCACTCACCTGAAAGAGGCAGGCCTATCGCGGTATTTTACGAATACATCATATAGCTAAGTACAACTCAGCCATGTGGGTTAGCTCACGATGTTTTTTCCTCACTGTCAATCACCATGATAAATTAACCACACATAAGACTTTAGAAAAGACAAATTGGAGTACACCTGACCGAATAAAGCTTTGTGTAAACATACCAATAGTCAAGCAGGTATAATATTCTCAAGTAATAGTTGGTGTAAAGTGTCGGCTTGGTATTCCAAAATGATAGTGCTATTGCACTACCCTAATTTTTCCCATTGGTAATCGTAAAAGGCGATTTGGGCTTCTTAAGGGATTATCTGTGTAGTGTCAGCTTAGAATAGCACTACCCTATTTCTTCAGGTAGGTGTACGTAAGTGGTGACTAACGGTAATGGGGCTTTTTAGGGGAATTTTGGGCGATGCGGTTGGAGACCCATCACCAAGAACCTTAATTTTATCATCTTTCCCCCACGCAACTTCCAAAAGTGGCTGAGGAATTTCGAATTCCTTAGCTCTGGCTACCCCTTCTAGTGGGTTTATAACCGTGAGTATATGTATGTATGTTAGGGGATTTTTAGGCTATGCGGTTGGAGAGTCATCACCAACAACACATTTCCACAATTGGCTCAGGATTGTTGCTAACCATAAGCTATGTAGACTAAGAATTCTCACTCGGCACATCCGACGACAAAATGTGAAGTGATTTCCAGACGAATAAATAGAACGAGTTACACTTTTCAGTGAATATTTTACATCGTGAGAGCCAAAGAATATGGTGAATACCGTGACTGTATAACACTACTTGTATTTTATATATATGAATAGTATAGGTTCAATATAAAGTAAGCTGTTTAGTTTAAAAGTTACTTCCTATGTTTTTGTTAACATTCTCATTTGAAGTCGTATGAGGTGACAATTAGGGATTTAGAGCTTGTAAATTATTTTAGGGTGATGTAGCTATAGATTTATTGCAAATCATCCTGTATGTTACACTGTTTCCCTATCCAAATAACAAGTATAAAAAATAATAATAAATAAAGAATAAATAAAGGAAAGAAAAATTTCGACACAGGCGGGGATCGAACCCGCGACCTCGGGTAAACGCCCGACTCTCGAGGTCTTTTCTTTCCTTCATTTATTCTTTATACATTAGTAATAATCCCCACATGAGGTTTTCATGAACAAAAAGATTTAAATTATAAAAAAAAACTGTTTTTAAATCTCTGGCTATCCTGAATAGGATAATAATAATAGGTATCGACCGTATCGACTGAGTTAGTGATAGTCTTATCATTTAAATTTTAAGTAAAACATACTAATATAATTTTATATCCTTTCTAGAAACATTATAAACGACAGAAAAATTAAACGACTTCGATCCACAGCTTTGAATAATATTTACTAAGCTTTTATTCACTTCTTTAAATTTATTAGAGTTACGGTTTTTCAAATGAATAAATAAAGATAATCTACAAAGCAAAAACTGCTATATTTTTCAGCATTTTATTCCTGAAATGAGCACGTAAATACGATTTCCAAACAATAGTCAAAGAGTTGGTTTAATAGTAAAACGACAAACGCGAACAACTTGTTAAAGACATTTTCAACTAAAACAGGACAAGATAAACTCGTTTGAAAGTTTGTAAAAGCTAACATAGAGTTTCTGTTACACGTGTTTTAAAGACCTTCAATATACCTATCTTTTATGCGGTAAATTCTTTAAGGGTTGGCAAAATAATTGAGGCATTTTGGTTTCCTATGAATGTTATAATTCACTATTGATGTTCTTCATAAATAAATTTCACATATGGTTTTAGAATATATAGATAGTGCTGCTAGATGAAATACCAGTAGAGGTATGGAAGTATTTGAAAGCGGATGCATGGAAGTGGCTGACGCTGTTCTTCAATAAGTTGCTACAAGAAGAAGCTATCCCGATGAATTGTGCAACAGTGCATTGGTGCCCATCTATAAAAACAAGGGTGATGTACAAGAACGTGGCAACTACAGGGGGATCAAGCTGATGTCGCATAGTATGAAAGTGTAGGAGAAAGTAATAGAGAGACGTATGAGAGAGGAAAGCGAGGTAACCTAGAACCAGTTCGGTTTTATGCCTGGAAGGGGGACAACGGACGCCATTTTCGCACTTAGACAGCTGTGTGAAAAATACGAACGTGTCCACAGAAATTTGCACATGGTGTTCGTTGATCTGGAAAAGGCGATACGATCGTGTACCGCGAACGGTTCTGTGGTGGGCTTTGAAAGAGAGAAGAGTGCCTGGGAAATACCTGCATCTTAACCGGGCAATGTATGGCCAAGCCCGGACGCAAGTCCGGTCTAAAGCCGGCGTTACCGACAGGTTCAATGTGGCGGTAGGCTTACACCAGGGATCGGTTTTAAGCCCGAATTTGTTCCTCCTGATTATGGATGCTTTGACATCGGACATACAGGAGGAGGCACCCTGGTGTATGCTATTCGCGGATGACATTGTACTTGTTGGTGAAGATCCCTCCTAGATCCAGAGCAGACTGGAAAAATGGCGGGAGAGACTGGAGAGTGTCGGACTGAAGATAAGCAGGACCAAAACAGAGCACCTGTTCTGCGATTTCGGTGGCACAACTAGTTTTTCGCAAATCGCATTAAGCGGTAAGCCTTTACCAATCTGCTTCGACTTCCGGTATCTCGGATCAGTGATCCAAAATGACGGCAACATTGACCGTGACGTGGGAAACCGGATAAATGCAGGATGGATGAAATGGAGACAGGTCTCAGGTACAGTTTGCGACAGAAGGATGCCCCTGACATTAAAAGGGAAAATCTACAAGTCCGTGATAAGAACTGTCATGATGTATGGAAGTGAATGTTGGCCAATAAAAAAGACGGATGAAAGCAAAATGCACGTAGCAGAAATGAGGATGTTGAGATGGATGTGTAGTGTGATAAGAATGGATAAGATTAGAAACGAGTTTATAAGAGGAAGTGTGAAAGTGGCTCCAGTGACAGAAAAGATTAGAAGTAATAGGCTACGGTGGTATGGTCATGTAATGAGAAGGGATGAAATGCATGTGACTAAAAAAGTGATGAATATGAGTGTAGATGGATACAAGGGAAGAGGAAGACCAAAGAAAGTGTGGATGAACTGTGTGAACGATAATATGGGAATAAAAGGTGTAAGCTCCGAAATGGTGTATGACAGAGACGAATGGAAGAGAAACACATGTTGTGCCGACCCCACCTAGTGGGATAAGGGCAGGAGAATGCTGAGATAGTGCTGGCCCCAATCAGGATTCTTTGAACCCGTGGCTCTCTGCGTGCGTGGCATAACTCTTACGACTGCCTACCAAATTTGTGCAATGATAACAGTGGCCCATAGGTTTTAGGAATTTACTATGATTTTGAGGTATCAGATTCTACGCATGTGCAATATAAATAAACATTTGCTTATAGTCCACTGTTACAGACTTTAGCGACTATTACTGTGGCAGAACAGAAGACAAAAGGATTTACGTGCCCACCGAAGTGCAGAATCATCTACGCATTCAGATAATTCAGCTTTTAATATCCCCATCTAAGTAGAATTTGTAATTTGCATAAGTCTATATTTTTTAGAATTACATACATACATACATATACTCGCGGCTATGAATCCCTTAAAGGGGTAGCCAGAGCTAGGGAATCAGAAATTCCTCAGCCACTTTTGGAAGTTGCGTGGGGAAAAGATGGTGGAATAAAGGTTGTTGGTGATGGGTCTCCAACCGCGTTGCCCAAATATCCCTTAAAAGCCCCAATACCGTTAGTCGCCTCGTACGTACACCCACCGAAAGAAATGGGGTAGTGTTATTCTAAGCCGACACTACACAGCAACATTTAGAATTACATTTTTGTGGAATAATGTTTCTGCACCTAATGGTATTTAACCATTTCAACTAAACGCACAATGGTTTTCGTATAAACTTTACAAGAATATCTAAATGTGGCGTAAGAATAACTAATCACAATATTGAATGAATAATTTGCCGTGTAATGTCGGCTTAGAATAGCACTACCCCATTTTTTTCCGGTGGGTGTACGTAAAAGGCGACTAACGGTATTGGGACTTTTAAAGAATTTTTGGGCGATGCGGTTGGAGACCCATCACCAACAACCTTTATTTTACTATCTTTTCCCCACTCAACTTTCCAAAAGTGGTTGAGGAATTTTTAATTCCTTAGCTCTGGATACCCCTTTCTAGGGATATATAGCCGTGAGTATATGTATGTATAGTGCGCTGTGCGCGGCATTGTGTACTGACAGCGCGTCGCTACATATGTAATTTGCCATGTAGATTATTAAGAAATCTCACCTAAATCTGCAGGTTACCCGTGTACCCAATTACTAGGACACCGCTACCTCTCTTTTTGTCACCACGCTGTATTAAATAAATTGTGAATGCTAAAGAAAATTAAACTTTTTGAGATATGTACTGTCGTTGCCGCTATAACAAAATGTATTAGAATCTAAATAAAATACAAAATCCAATATCCAATATTCAGGTACTGAACCTTTTGTGGCACTTGATAATGAATGACATATTTTTAAACATACCTCTAGAAGGGGTAGCTTGAGTCACAGAGAAAAATGGGGAAAAATATAATAATTATTAATAAATTACTCTGAAATAGATAATAATATTATGTTTAGCAATATTGACTTTAATAATAGCAAATACTGTGCTCTATTTTGTTGTCAAACCCCGTAATAAATACGATTTTCTATTGAACAATATAATTTTCAACTGGACTTTACATTAATTTAATCACCACTACTACATAACATAACATAACATAAACGTTCACGCTGAATATCCCCGAAGGGGTTGGCAGAGGTACTAATACTTCTGAACATCACGTTACTTTGTCACCTGGTGTTCAGAGTACCCACGTTTTGCATGGACACTATACTCACGTGATAGGGGGCAGGCCTATCGCCGTTTTGTACGAATAAATTGTCACTTGACTAAGTACAACTCAGTCATGTGGGTTTCCTCACGATGTTTTCCCTCACCGTTAACAACCATGATAACAACACTACTACAATTCCTTAAATAAGTTGCTTTGACAAGGTACTTTTTGTAAACATTTTTGTAACAATAACTTCAAAACTTATTCTTCCAATATATATTTTTTTTCAAAACGAATCACAAAAAAAGGACCGACTTGAAAAAAAATTAGTGGGCTAGAAAGGGATACCAACAAAATACGAACTATCGAATAAAACAAATAATGAAAGAAAAGAAAGAAATATTTTTATTTAGCTCACATATACTATAATTCACACCTGTTAGGTGTCAAAAGAATGGTTTTGCTGAATTGGGTCCAAAATCAGTATTTTCTGATTTGTGTATGTGTCATACAAAATCAAAATTGGTTTTTATTGTGAGCCCTACATATTAATGAGAGTACGTCAGCTTGAATTTATAGCAACTAATATACTGAATATCAAAGATGGAAAACAACAATTCAAATTTATTTACACTTTTACTGAAACCACAAATTTAAAATACAATAAATGGTTAAAAATCCTACAAAGATTTAGGTTATATAATTTCGTTAACTATATATAAGAAACTCAAATTGATTGTACATACATACACATACTCACGGCTATAAATCCCTAGAAGGAGGTAGCCAGAGCCAAATTTAGGAATTCCTCAGCCACTTTTGGAAAGTTGAGTGGGGAAAAGATGGGAAAGTACGTTGTTGGTGATGAGTCTCCAACCGCAACGCCCAAAAATCACGTTAAAAGCCCCAATACCCTTTACCACCAATAGGCCGGTAATAACGAGCACCCACTGAAAGAAGGTGGTGCTATTTTAAGCCGAAACTACACCGCAAAATATGAACTAGCAAATAGAACAAATAAAAACCCAAATTGATTGTATATTGACATTATAACTTAAAATAATAATGTATTAAATTTAGACACTTTTATTGTATTTGAGTCTAAAACCTTTCACAAAATCTATAAATTATGGGAACATCTAGCCAAGCTTGTTGAAAAACATTGCTGTAAAGACGTTAAAATGATTTATTGTGACCATTATAGCTCTATGTCTGTTTTATTTCCAATATTTTACAGACAATTCTTGTTGGATGTAAAAATACCAGTGAATTTCATTTGTACATGCATAACTGTACTCACTCTTATAACTTCTTTTAGGGTAGACAATACTATCAATTGCGAATGTGTACGATCCTGAAGATTCAATCTAGTAAGAATGAAACTAGTCATACAAACATTGAATGAAACTAGTCATAGAAACTATACATGCATATTTTTTTTTTCATTCATATCCAATAATGACTATACAAGTAACACCATTAACATCATGCAATAGGTATAAACTATGTATTTTTTAAATATCAAAAATAAAGGATGAATAAAGGAAAGAAAAATTTCGACTCTAGCGGAGATCGTATAAGCCCCCGTCGCTGTGCCAATTGAGCTATAGTGACAAATGGAGGTCGCGGGTTCGATCCCCGCTACTTTCGAAAATTTTCCTTCCTTTATTCGTACTTTATTTATTAGTAACAAGCACCACATGAGGTTTTCATTAACAAAAATATTCTAATAAAAAATAATGTTTTATTTTATGTATAACCATTATAATAGTCACCTACTAATGATGCTGACAAAAAAAAAACAGTTTTTAAACAATATATTTAATATAAGTATTATTACAACAAATGTTTTAGTTTATGTTGGATTTAGTGTCGGCTTAGAATAGCACTACCCCATTTCTTCCGGTGGGTGTACGTAAAAGGCGACTAACGGTTTTGGGGCTTTTGAGGGATTTTTGGGTGATGAGGTTGTAGACCCATCACCAACAACCTTTATTTCACCATCTTTTCCCCACACAACTTCCAAAAGTGGCTGAGGAATTTCTGATTCCTTAGGTCTGGCTACCCCTTCTAGGGATTTATAGCCGTGAGTATATGTATGTATGTATGTATAAAATAAGTAAAGAGAACACTAAAATCAACTTTAACAAAAATTTAATCACCAAATGACTTATTGGCCTTAACAATAAATTTTCATTTACATAAAAATAACTCCAAGACAGAAACATTACAGTTAGTATTTCCAACTATTTCCGAAACGGATATCTAAGTCTGTCTCACTAATAGGTCACATCTGTAAGATATTAAACTGTATTGAATAACTACAAATATATTTCGATAACCAATTTGTGTCGTAGCACAATACAACGCTGTAGTATCACTACACTCGTAATATTGATATGAAATAAGCATGACTCTTTTCATACAAACTGAAGTTTCAGATTCAGTCACGTCTTGGCGTAGCTGGGAGGCGCACGGTTCTCTGAAACAGTAATCTTTTGCACGAGAAGTAAATCGGTGTTGGTTCTTTAAACAAAAAAATATTAAACTGGAATTAAAAATGTAAAATAGTGTTAAAAGTATCTGTACTTGTTTTAAGTGAATACTCTGAAGACACTTTAATTAAAAGTTTCGAGTAAAGTTATGAATCGTGTCAAGAAGAAATGATTTAAAGTACTATAAAAAATTCTTTTGTTTGACTAATTTCTGTTCAAGACAACAAGTTTGTTACAAGTTAAAATAATGAAAGCCGCTTAAGACAAGAACAAGGTAAGCGAATTATAAAACTAATTAATTCAAAGATTTTGTTCAATGCTAGTTAATTATGAGATAACAATTTAGATTCTTCGATACCTAGTTAGATTTCATTGTAATTGGAATGTTTTCCATTCATCTGTGTTTATTGAAAATAATATTTTTATCTTTAAACACTTACACTTACTTATAAAAAAATACGTAAAGTTTAATATTAATACGATATAAAATTATCAAGAGGTTTATAAGTAAGGGAAATAATTTATAGGGAACCTCCTGAATTGAATTAGTAATTTCACAGTTTACAATTTAATTATTTTTATTGGCTATTATTACAAATTATGTTTTTATTCAAAGAACTTTGTGTTATGTAACTTAAAAGATTTGTTTACGATTAACTTATTAAATAATAAAAGTATATAACTAACGGCGTGAGAATATGTATGTATGTATGTATGCAACCACTTAATAAAGAGGTAGGGTACATTAATTCTTCATTTTAAATATTAAATAAAGCAATTTTTCTCACAATTCCAATTGAGTTATAAATCAACCACTTTAACTTCCATATGATTGGCAAAAGGTTTGTCAGGATCGTACGAAGTGGCGATCAATAGTCTCGGCCTACCCCAATGGGAACTAATGGAGTGAGTATATATATGTCTGTATGTATGTATGATTGGCAAATGCATAAAAGGCGTTATGGTTGCAAACAAAGGGAAAAAGTATCTAGGAGTTTTAAGATTTAATTTGAAGAATGACTATACACACACACTCACGCCATTATTCCCCATTGGGGTAGTCAGAGACTATCGATCCCCACTTTGTACGATCCTGGCAAACCTCTTAAGTTTCGTTCACATCCAAAAATCTTTTCATACATGCTCTTTTATTCCTCATACTTCTGACTCCTGCCTTTTTGAGCATACTCTCGATTTAGTCTAAATGTGTCCTCCGAGGTCGTCCTCTAATAAAATTTTCCTTCCGCTTTAGCTCTATATATCTCTTTACTGTCAATTAATTTACTGTCGTCCAGATTGACTTATATCGTATTTAACGATGAAATATAATATATGGACGTATTTAAGCGATAAAATATTTAGAAAATGCTCGAACGGAAACACTTCCCATTTCGATATAAACCTTGTAAGAACACGCGTAAATCGTTAATGCAATTGACAGCTAAAGCAATTCTTCTCCAACATTAAGTTAAAATAAAACGGGAATACAACCTACAAGGTTTACTGCCAAGCTCCGCGCCCATAAAACCTCCACTTTAGCGAAGAAAATGTATTTCTTCATATCATTTTAGCACCCGCCCTTGGACTAAAATAGCTTATGGATGCGATCATTTTCTGGATTTAAGTTGTAGTTTATGTAAAGTTTGGGAAAACGTGGATTTATTAAGGTGTTTGAAGTTTTGATATCGCTCCATTTCTTTTTTAGTGTTACAACAGAAATTAAAAATAAATTGTATTTCCTAATTTCAACGTCAAACTATAACTTTTATTGTCCCATAGTATATTAGGATTAGGATTCATACTATGAACAAAATTATAACACATATACTCATGCCGTTAGTTCTGACTGGAGTAGGCAGCAGAGACTATCAATAACCTCTTGAAATATTCATTTACATTCACCCATATTTCTTATCATGCCTTTTTATTTTTCACCGGCCCTACGCCTGCCATTTCAAGAAATTTCAAGTTCATCTAAGTGTGTTCTCAGTGGGTTTTCCCAACCATTTATGTTAAAGATCTTCCCAAATCAAAATATCAAGAATTTCTCCTTACCCTTGTAATTATATTCGCCATTAAAAAAAAGAAATGTTCTAGAAGTTTTCAAAAGTCGAGAGGGGAATGATAAGTAAGATATAGGATCACCATCGCCAAACTATCACTTTCACCCCCAAGTACGCATATTTTAATCATCTATATTTCTTTTGAACAAAATGAATTATACACCTTTCAACGCTCGCGGTTTGTAGACATTATATATATAATAATCGGTATTAATCAACGAATTAAAACAACTTTTGAATTTCGGATATCAAATCGTGTATGTACATGGTATTAAAGCGCGTAGTTTCGAAAACTTTTAAGTTTTCATGATAAAACTTCTCAGTCAATAGTTGTTTTAATTATAATGTGCAATCATGAAAGTCTTAGAAAATACTATATTAATCAACGAATTAATCAATGGGGATGAACGTAAGTGATTAATATATGTATTCGTTTGTTAATTCCGAGTATTATATATAAAAAGCATTTTGTCCTTACACTCCAGAATATTTTCATAGTAACAAAGATAATTTAAATCAAAATAATTAAAACTCTGAAAATAAGTCTGTCGTATTTAAGTCGAACATGTTGTTATGTTTTGGCACTGTATTTAAGCCATGACTGTGTTAGCGTAACCACATGAAATAAAGCAAACCATTTTGCTATTTTCATTAGCGCTGCTTTGATTCACTTTGCGATAAAAACTCTTTCATGTGGGCTTAATGATGATTTCCCAGAACTGTGCTAAACAGTATTTACTAACGTTGTTAATTATGTTAACGTGATAGATTTAATATAAATTATAATAAATCTGTAGAGAGGTCAATTCTGTTCATGAAATATATTTTCAAAATAACTATCAGGTGGTGATTAGGGATCGATACTGATGCCAAAAATGCAATCAGTAAAATTTTTGTCTGTCTGTCCGTCTGTCTGTCTGTCTGTCTGTCGGTTTGTATGTTCCTTATGGAAACAAAAACTACTCGACGGATTTTGACGAAACTTGGTACAAATATTCTCCATACTCCTGGGCAGGTTTTTGTATACTTTCCAGCAGAGAAAAAAAGGGGAATTGTGGGAAATTTTGGGAAAACGGGAGAAGTTACTACATTTTTTAAGCATCCGTTGCGTGTGCAGCCTTAATGGTTAAACTTACATAGAAATCATGTATCACGGAAATATTCTTCATAAAATTATCTATAAAAAATCTACAACAGTTTATGTCTATCTTTTACGGTTGACTCACAATAACACGTGTAATTCCTGATAGCTTAGCAGTTCGGAACATTCTGATTATATTTGTTTACTCTTAAGTTTGTAAACCTTTCAGTTGCCCCTAATTTAAAAAGGTAACATTATTACCTATTCAATAAAAAAAGAAAAACGGCGATAGTCCTGCCCCCTATCACGTGAGTACACTGTCCATGCAAAACGTGGTTACTCTGAACATAAAGGGACTAAGCCACGTGATGTCCAGAAGTATTAGTACCTCTGCCAACCCTCTCGGGGATGTTCGGCGTGAATGTTATTTAAACGAACTAGAGAGATTTGCCAGGATCGTACAAAGTGCCGATCGATTGTCTCTGCCTACCCCCACAGGAACTGAGTATATGTATGTATGTAAAAATACGACGGGATTGTAGTTGTAAAAATATAATAAAACCAATAGATATGTAGCCATTTTCAATAATAAAACAACCAAGAGGTATTCATAAATTAATTCTGAGCACCTAACTGGAATTGAAATTGAGAAAAAAAATCGTTATAAAAATGCATGTTGTCGACCAGGTTTTGAAAGAAAATTTAATTAACAACTTAAGCCTTCGCCACTGAAATACTACAATAGTTGTTTATTAAAGGCTCTACCCATTAGCACAACAACTTCAGTGTTCACGGAAAATTAAGTAGTAATATATAGACGATAAGGAAAGTATTTGTTTAAAGCTCTATCGATTTTTTTCCTAATCTTGAGCTTTGTGACGCAATCGTATTAAAACAATAACATACATACATACATACATATACTCACGGCTATAAATCCCTAGAAGGGGTAGCCAGAGCTAAGGAATTAGAAATCCCTCAGCCACTTTTGGAAGTTGCGTGGGGAAAAGGTGGTAAAAATAAAGGTTATTGGTGATGTGTCTCCAACCGCATCGCCCAAAAATCCCTTAAAAAGCCCCAAGTCCGTTAGTCGCCTCTCACGTACACCCACCGGACGAAATGGGGTAGTGCTATTCTAAGCCTACACAGCTATATAAAAAATATTTTTATGCGTATTTACAAAATATAAAGATTAAGTTGTTAAAATTAAATTAAATTTAAAAATCTCAATAAAAAACAAATTGAGACACTATGAGACTTACTAACAAACTAAGACTTACTAACTAGGAGGGCATAATAGGTTCATGATTCCAATTTGGAGCAAAGTGGCTAGTTTTGTTAAGTTAAATAAATAATTAATAAATAAATAATATTTGGTTTTTGCTTGTGCTTAATGCATTTCTTCTTTATTTAAAAATCTAGCTCCAGAATATTTTTGTGGGTTTCACTACACTTTTGCTGTGTAGTGTCGGCTTAGAATAGCACTACCCCATTTCTTCCGGTGGGTGAACGTTAGAGGCGACTAATAGTATTAGGGCTATTAAGGGATTTTTGGGCGATGCAGTTGGAGACGCACACATGCTCACGGCTATAAATCCCTAGAAGAGGCAGCCAGAGCCAAGGAATTAAAAATTCCTCAGCCACTTTTGGAAAATTGAGCGGGGAAAAGATGGCAAAATCAAGGTTGTTGGTGACGACGGTGGTACTCTTTATATCGTTCTATATTCTAAATTCAGTAAAAAATACCCAACTCAATTTTGTTTTACTTTTGAAGAATGTTTGAGCTTACATAAGCTTGACAATACATATCAACAATACATTTCTACCGATACATAAATATCCGAAGTAGCTTTTGTCATTTCCGAACATGAAAATTGATGGAATAACTTTTTGTACAAAAACTCGAACTGTAATCCAGCTTCTTTAAAAGCTCGTATTTGTTAAACATTAAGGTCGTTTATTGTTCAAATAAGTTTGATGGGGCATTAAGATGCCTCTATACTTGCTTCTCTTTCATACGTTAAGACGTGTTTTTGTGATTGTTCACAAGCGTTCTTGTGAAATTGAGAAAGGGGAGCTAATGTAGATTTGACACATTAAAATGATGAGTCGGAGACTTGTCTGAGGTGAAAGATGGAAGTGGTTTGACGTATGAAGATAAAAAACATGGTATCTATGTATGTTAAAAGCTCATTATTATTAACTTGATGTCTAAGAGTGACAAATAGAAAAAAAATATTTTTCATTCCTTATTATTTATGCCTTTTATGTCTGCACCACCCATTGTAAATTTCATGCGCAATCTGTACTTTCCATAGGTTGACTGGTAGAGATCACTGTTTATCGATAATTCATCCTGTTATTTTTCTGTCTAGTGTATTTCATTTTGTACATGTCCACGTAATAGTTTGGCGTTAGCTAAATTATATTTGTATTGTATTGTAAGAAGATATGAACTGAAAAAAGTTCCTAAGTTGGGCTTACCTCCAATTGGCCATTCATCTTTGCCACCGCCATTTGGGTTTCCTCAAAGAGTCAGACTCAAAAAATCACGCCGTTTATCCCCGACGGGGTCAGCAAAGATACTAACACTTCTGTACATCATGTGACATTTCCACATGTTCTTTTATGGGGGGCAGCCCTATCGGTGTTCTACCCACCGAGCTATTACGGTTGATTGTTTGCCCTGTGGGTTTTCTTACGAAGTTTTGCCTCACGTTATCAACCTTGATAAATGAACCACACATCGACTTGAGAATAAGTTCATCATCAAGGATTTGCGTCTCGTGAATGAGAAACAATGGTTTTCCAACTTCCTTACTTTTACTCACGCCCATTATTCCCATTATAAAAAACCGGCCTAGTGCGATTCAAACTTGCGCAGGAAGGAAAGTAATTTTTAGTAATTATTATATAATAGCGCCAACAGAAATACATCATTTGTGAAATTTTCAGCTTTCTAGCTATCACGCTTTATGAGATACAGCCTAGAGACAGACAGACAGATAGTGGAGTCTTAAATGGGGTCCCGTTTTACTTTTTAGTAAAAACACTGAAAAGGAGGTTTTTATGTAAAATTATACAATAAGTTTCGCTTAAATTAATAGGTCATGACTTCATGAGAGGTATTTATATTAAACTAGTGGATCGTCCCAGCTTCGCACGGGTAGCGTTGTTTTTTAAATATCTGAGGTTTTTTTCTTCAGTCACTGCTCAAGCATTGTGAAATTCAGCGCAATGTTTTCAATTTATTAAATTTATAGCACTCCCTAAACAGTGTAGTTTGGTGATTTTGAATGCGCTTTAATGAACGGTTCAGTATTT